>APFE031242133.1:38787-69778 GCA_000404065.3 Pinus taeda
TATATATATATAACTAATTTGCAATTGATAATTATTTACATGAACTTGTTTAATTCATTTTTACAAAAATAATAAGTAAATGATTATCTTTTTACGAAGTGTATTTGGTCCTCATTAATTCATATTAAATTTGATTATTCATTATATTTTTTCTAACTTTTGGGTCAAAGTTAAATTACCATGCAACACTTATACTATAACAATTTCCTTTATTATATAATAATTGTAATTATGATATATAAATAATATTAATTACTAAAAAGGATTTGATAGTGTAAGAATTATGTAAAATTATATCAATGCATTCCCATATTGAAGATGTTACATTATGTAAAGTTATATTAAAAAACAATAAAAAGATATTCACGTCAAAATATTAGAAAAAAAATATTAGTCTATTTTAAAGTAAATTTAAATTTATATTAATTTGTAGATTTTAAATTAACGCTCTTTGAATTCACATTAATAGAATCAATTTACCTATACCAATCCAGTGAAATAATTAAGATAATCAACCCTTCCCACTGAGATATTCAAGATAATAGTAACAAGACCACAAAGCCTTTCAAGAGATAGTGTGTCATCTTATAAGATAGGTCAGACATATTTTTTAACCTCAACCTATGAAATTATACCTACAAATTTGTTACCTTCTTGCTTGCATATCATATTATCTACGTCGGACATACCTTTTAACCTCAACTTATGAAAGTATACCTACAAATTTGTTACCTTCTTGCTTGCATATCATATTATCTACGTCGGACATACCTTTTAATCTCAACCTATGAAAGTATACCTACAAATTTGTTACCTTCTTGCTTGCATATCATATTATCTACGTCTTGCATATTTATGATTGGAGGAACTAGTACACTATAGATATGGACAAGGTTGTGATTTGCATGCACACATTTAATGTAGGTTATCCATATAATTTATGGGCACATCTTTAATTTCATCAAGTTCACTAGAGGATCTTATGAAGGGAACATAATGGTACAGTAAAAAAGAACCTAGGCTTTAATAATGTATGTGCATGTAATGGATGATGTTGTGGCAAAATTGTTTAGAAAGGTCCTACCACTAGTGACCCTAGAGCCAACTCTAACATTTAAAGTCCCGGGCCAACCATGAGTCAAATGATAAGAAAACAATAAGTGGCACTATCATACATATCATGGGAAAATAACAGATAAAAAGTGTATAAAAATTTGGTTAACAAGCTTTTTAGGATTGTAGGAATTTGGACATGAATTACCATCTATTAGGGTTTGTAATTGATTAGGAATTGTGGTTCAATGTCTAAAGATGTTATTTAACCTAAAATCAATTAATCTAGAAATTTATTGTGCGAAGAAGTTCTCTATAACTCACTATGGGAAAGATGTTGTCACATTTCAATGGAGATGTGATGAGTTGATGGAACCATATGTGTTACATAAGATTTTCTCCCATCCAATTTTAGGGACACGATGCACATATGATGTCTTAGTGAATTAATTCCAAGTTCCCTTTTTGAGTGTATCAGTTTAGTTGGTTAAATGATTGCATTCCTGATCCTTGAAGAATTTAATGATATAACTATGTTGAACTCTGTGTAGAGCATTCTTCTAGTTTTAAGATTAACATGGTAAGAAATTATAAAAAGGAATTACATGTTTTTTTTAATATTTGTTTGCTTTTTAATTACTAAGAATGAAAGAGATCATGTCTATAGGTTGCATCTTCCATTCTTTGCAATTTTCATTGGTCAGTTTAGTGTGGGTATGAACAACTCAATAATTACTAGGAATTTTACACCTTCCCTTATGATTCCAACTATTTGTAGTATAAGGATCCTTCAAATAAACTAATGTGAGTAGAAATCAACTACTTAAATTATGCCCAAGGTTTTACTATAGTCCTAGGGTTTTTATTCTTATTGTAGCCTTCTTTGCAAGATACTTTGGTGAATTCGATGAAATCTATGTAGGTACAAATCTTTTTTAAAATATAAAACTTGAGTGAAGATTCACACCTCAAAAACTTTGATATCTCTTAATATTTAATAAATGCAAATTTAAGAGGAATTTAAATCTATTATAAAATTCAAAGTTTATATAAAACAAAAATTGTTATTATTAACAATATTAATATTGTATTAATGATAGCATTAATAAATACAAATTTAAGAGGAATTTAAATTAATTATAAATACATTATATATTAAAGAAGGGTATTATTAACAATATTAATATTGTATTATAAAAATGCTATTAGTAAATTTTAAAACTTACTTTATAAAAAAAAATCAACAACCATATAAAATTACCAAAAAATAACTATTCATTTTTTAAAATAAAAATTATAAAAAATAATATTTATAATGAAATTATATATTATATAGCCTCACCATATCACATATTATATAAGAATCCAACACATTAAAAGACTTAATAGAATTATATATATATATATTATATATATATATATATATATAATATATAATATATATATTAATATGAGTAAATATATTGTATTACTTGAAACATGTAGTAATATATTAAGTTATGGGTTGACTTGTCAATAGAAAAACCAGACCAGATCCATAATCTTAACTTTTTCGAAAGTATAGAGCACATATTTCTGCTTGTTGATATAAAAACCAAAAACTAAAAATTGGGCCACATGGGTGTGACATCCCTTGGTCAACATACCCTCAATGTAAATAATTATAATTATTTTAAAAGGCTGATAAAAAGGGACACAAATTCTAGATTGTTTGAGGAAGGAGATTGCTTGAGAGAATGGGTTGTTTTAAATATCAGTCTTGGTTGGCTTAGTGGTTTTAAATGGGTCGATTGTGCCATAAATTAACTAAAAGGAGGAAGTATAGGCCCCTGTGTCCTCTAGCTCCAACCATAAGCAATAGAAATCACGAATATCTAAAGGTCGCATGGGTTGTGCTGTCCAAGAGAAGTTGATTTGTGTGGAGCTTGGAAAAACATAGATAGTTAATCTGTTTGGGAGGGATTCTCACAGGCACATGCATACGTAGTGGAGGAAAAAAGGAGGCACTTTCATTCTCTCATGTGAGGCAGTGGAGGAGAACAGTGGGAAAAAACATGGAGAAAGCAGTAGTTAGAATTCATAGTAATCAAGCTCCGGAGAAAGTAATTAGTTGAAGTACCCTTACACAGACTTGTTGGCTAAAAGCATTACAAAGAGTAGTGGCCTTCCTATAAGGTTTAATAACCCACTGGAAGATTGTGGATAAATGATCCTATTGGATTGGGGACAGTCACAGGGGTGCTTGTGAGGTCTAATGAACCATTAGGAGTTTCCTTAGGACTGAAGCTTTAGTGCTTGACTCACTTATGAACCACGTGGAGAAGCGAGTTCTTTACCCATCAATAGCTTATCCACCGATGAAACTTCTTTGATGTGGTCTCTCTTCTCCTAAAAAGTGAGATGAGACTCTCTATATTATGATATCTTGGCATGGATGTTGACTTTGTCTAAAGAATCTAAGGAGACAGAGTGGTGTGCGACTGGTGGACGAAGGAAAAGTAGCCTTGTGACATCTTGATTCATCTGCCCATTTTGTTTATTTTTTTCCTCAAAAGCACTCCACCTCAAGCACTGGAATATGGCTCAAGAGTGACAACTACAAGTAAATGTGGTTGTAGCTTGTCTATGGTTGGGTGGAGAGTTAGAGTCCCACTCTCAGTTTCCATACCTTTTATAAGGTAAGGATACCTTAATGCCCTATGCTTGTGATTACTAAGTCTTTGTTTATGGTGTGAAATAAATTCTATGTTAATGTTGGGGAATTTTGAGTAAGGAATGTGAATTCCTGCATAGAAATGGTCCTCAATGTTTCCCTTCAGAAAAAGTTTAGTCCTTTAACTATCATAAGACTATGGATTGGCATATGTGACCTGTAAGTGTGAAGGGGTAGAAAACATTTGTTAAATAATTAGCTAGTTGAATGACTGTATGAAATGTTGTGGAAGTGGGCCTCAGTTTATAAATTGCAAACTTAGAAGGATTAACATTCATTTATATATGTTTGTGTGTGTGTGGTAAGAGAAGAGTCCCTTAAAACCATCAAATTCAACCTTTGTACATGTGGATTAAGTGGGAGTTGAGCCTTAGTACTCTTAGGGCCTAGGCACTATGCTGAAATGGATTATGTACAATAGAACCACCATGGTCGACCCCAAGGGAAAGGAGTTAGCTCTTAACCATTCACATTTTACATATGTTGTGGGATGAATATTATGGCTTAGAGGAGCCCAGTGGTTTGAACCTCGCAAACCAAGAAATTGAGTGTGATGACCTTAGGCATAATGGAAGAAATTTGGGCCGTTTAATTGTCAGATGACATCATTACTTTGTCCCTAGAAGTCTCAACGAGAGAACCAAATGGAAATTCCTGGAATCAAATCTATGGGATGATGTGGCAGTGGGGTTGGTTGAATGCCCAATGCATAATGATGCAGGAAGTTTTAGTCAAATAATACAAGCACTATAGGATCCATAGTTATGTGGCGCATGATGTGGAGGATGCAAAAAGGTATAGCATCATTGATGATCGAGACAAGTGACATCCCCGGACCCCAATCCTTCAATATTTTTGGATGGAGAACACAATAGAATGTGTGGGATTTAAGTCCTAGTATAACATGGTTCATAGGCCCGTTTTTGTGGGTGTGCATGTGGTGTGGCGTGAATGTGTTTTTTCACAAGCCATGGCAAAGGCTAAGCCTAATAGCAAGGTGTGCATCACCACGTAGCCCAAAGAGACATCCCTTGTAGTTTCGATGGGGAAAAATGTGGGAACCAATTGGGGTACAATGCAATAGGGTGATGTCGCCAGGGAGAGGCCACACCAACTTAATTTGCCTTTTCCAATGTATGGGAGTTCACTTGTTGGAAGAACATGGCATATGGGCGGGTTAGAATCCGCCCCTTGGCATTACATGGCATGTGAGTTGACAACCACATGAGGATCATGTGGGCACCATGTGGCAGGCTTGGTAACGGGGAAGAATATCACTGTAAAAGGCTTAATTTGGCCATATACATTGATATCGAAGCTAGATTGGAATAAAATTTATATTGTCAGAATTGTCTCCATGAGACGAACGTGATGGTATTGTTCATTTTGAGTTTCAGAAGGGTGAAAGAAAGTGAAAAATTTAGACCCCATTTACATAACATGATAATGGGAGTCAGGTCATCATAGTAACCACCTCATTCTACCCTTAGTAAGGGCTAGGGGTTTAGTGGGGGTACATTATAGTGTGGCATCAAAGATTTTAGGTTCAATGGTTAGACATGATCGATTCTATCGCATAATTAACAAGTGAAGGTTCAATGTTGGACCTTTGAAAATCTAGTGAGGCTTTAAAGCCTTGTGTCGATCAATAGAAACCTATTTTTTCGCATATTTATTATATGTATTATTTGGCATATTCCATTGTGATATCTACATGTAGCATAACATTGATGATTTGACATGATTTCAATGTAATTAATATATTAATTGAAGTGTAGTGTTACAACTAGATTTACATTAGCAGAGTCCAATAACAACCCAAGGTTATAATGTTTTATTATGCATTTCATATTTGTTAATATCTAATAGTTATGTGTATGCATGGAAACACATAGAAGAAACTAAGGCCCAAAAAGATAGGTCAAATACCACATGAATGAAAAAGGGTGGTCTAATATAGAACCAGCAGACCAAGGAGTGAATAGTATAATGGTGAAATATCACAACATCGGCACAAAGAAGGAAGGATAGATGAAGAGGAAAGATCCATTAGACAATGCAAAGGGGGTGGACTCTCCTAATTGGATGGAAACATTAAGAAGCTTGAGAATAGAAATAAGGAGCTATAAGGCTAAAAATGAGAGACTTGTTAGAGTGCATGAGAAATAAGAAGAAGGTAATTCATTCATACGACAAAGCCTATCAGACCTAGAAAGGCAAAAGAAATATTTGTTGGGGATCAGCCACAAGGATATGCAACTCCCCTTCATACAAGAGGAAAGAACTAATGGGGCCAATGAGAGTAGATCAAGAAAGA
Organism: Pinus taeda; assembly: GCA_000404065.3. Classification (NCBI taxonomy): domain Eukaryota; kingdom Viridiplantae; phylum Streptophyta; class Pinopsida; order Pinales; family Pinaceae; genus Pinus; species Pinus taeda. The sequence continues at coordinate 44,871 of APFE031242133.1, forward strand.
GGCACAAATTGTCAAGTCAAGAAACTATGAAAGGAGGCCCTTTCTTAAGTACTCCTTAAAATGATTTAAGCACTCTAGGACAATAGTGTGAGGATGCTCATAAAATGTCACATCATCATCACTATCATCATTATTACGGAAAAAGGAGGCAAAAAGTGTATGTACTACATAAGTTTAATTAGGCCAAGCCTCCTACCTTTGATGGTGAGATGAAGAGGTTATAGGATGTAGAAGCCTAGCTATTGGGAATGAAGAAGTTCTTCCAAATCCATGATTATTCAGAGAACATGAAAGCAAAGGTATATACTTTTAGCCTAAAGGAAATTTTGATATATTGTGGGAAAATATGAAAAATGTAAATGGAATAAGAGAAGAAGAGTTGTTTTGGAAGGAGTTTTAGGAGTATTCTAGGAACAAGTATATATTTGAGAGTTATTCCAACAACAAGGCCAAGGAGTTCTATGGACTCGGATTGGGGAAAATGAATGATGAGGAGTACACCACTAAATTCTTAGAGCTACTAAGGTATGTTCCCTACCTTAAGGAAGAAAAATGAATGATTTAAAGGCATGTTAGTAGATTGCCACAATATTTCAAAGATAGAATCCAATTTGATGAGCCTAAGACATTAAAAGAGGCAATTCAAAATTTGAAACATTGTTAAGAGAAGTCTACGTGTAGGCCTAAATACAAATCAGAATGAAAATTTAAAGGTAATGCCAATTTTAAAGGAAAGAGGAAAAAAGAAACCAAGGGAACAAGCATGACCCTTATTAACCAAGAAAATTAGCATATGTCCAATGTGTTAGTGTCTCCTAGTCCTGCCCGTCACCAGTGATCAAATGTGCTCTTTCAAAGTTTTTGTTAGGATCCTTGGTCAAATTTTTATATTTCAGTAGCTCTTCAAATAAAAAATTTGGTCACTAGTTAGGTTAACTAGGGCATCACTACTCCTTTTACCTTCATGTTCAATGGATACCATCATGGCCAGTCATTCCTTGTTGTAAGGGTGTCATAGTCATTATGGTCATCATTCAGCTCATTTTTTCCATGTCAAGTTATCATTAGGTCATAGGGTCATAAATTCCCTCATCCCCTTAAAACCCACTTTTCCTTCAAAAACATGCATATTTCATATTTATTCCAAAACTCTAGCCAAAATGTCCATTTGATACATAAACTCTAGCCACTAACCCACTATCTCATGGCATAAAATGGGCTTGCATTATTCCGCAATCGGCTATCCCACATCCCCTACCCCACAATCGGTGTATATTGCATGAAATATAAAACAATGCCCCATTCCCACTGCTGATTGTGATTAGTCCTACAACCTGAAGTCTTTTTTCCCGCATCAGGCCTATCCCACAATTAGTGATATCCCACAATTGACATATACACATGAAATGATAAAGAGTGCCCCTCACTCTTTCCTGATTGTGATATCTCACATTAATTCCCTTCCCAAGATATCCTGCATCCCGTCTAACAGTCCTGCATCCCACGATACTTCCCATCCCGCAAATACTCCTGCATCACAGCGATAACTCCTAACAACATTAACTCCCAGCTCTTGACTGTGGTAAGTCTTGACCCCCAGCTCCCGACTTTGATAGGTCTCAACCTCTAGCTCCTTCTCCCGACTCTAGTTAATCCTGGCTCTGGCTCTCGATGATGGTTAATCCCGGACCTCGACTCCCGACTGTGATAACATCCCGTATTATATCCCCTAGCTATGAGTCCCATCCTGCAGTGATTAAATCCTGTAGTTGTTAAGTCTCATCCCCTACACCAATCTAAAGTCTCAACCCCCGCATAGTCCTTCCCTCGACGATAAGTCTCCTTCCATATTGAAATACACGACCCTCTTTCTGAACCTGCGGGGATTAGTAATTGGACTTTAATAAAGTTTCAGGTCTGGGTCTATGGTAAAGCCCAGCTAGATGCGACATTTTTATAATGGATTTAAAGGTCCTTTCAGATCCATTTAATGTAAAATCACCTCGTAATAAAAATTCTTCCTAATCCACATGTGATTGCAATAAGGATCAACGATAGAGGAAGAAATTGGTCCCCCTGGCTTGCTTTTAATAGAAAAAATAGCAGCAAAAGGAGTCATATTTGCACATTTGTTACAACAGTTCTCAGAACTGAATGCAGAAAAAGTGGAACAAAAACATAGTTCATCAAACAACGGGACTAATAGAAGTGTTCATTCAGGGCCTCAGTTACACGATAATGCCCAAAACAACACCAAAATTAAGCTAAATGATATTTTTAGTAGTTTTGATATCTTTTCATGAACACTTTCTAACAAATCTTGAAATATGTTTCAAGATATTGTTTTTTGTAAAACATTTTATAAATACTTTAGATTTCAGAGTATTAGGGGTTGGATATCAGAGAGTAAAAGGCTTGGAGCTTGAACTCATTATCTTTTTACAAGAAATCAAAGGCCAGTTGCAACTATTATTTAGGAATTCTTGTGGTATGAGTTTGTGATCATGTTTCTCTTTTGTTAATAGCTTATATGAATGATAAACTCATGTCCTTTCCATATCTATGCTTTTAAGTGATTTTCCTAAAGTGGTTTAAAAAAAAATTCTTAAGTTTAAGCTTTGTTTTATTAGGAATTCCATGTTTATGTTATCTATCTTATGATAAATGAATTCATGCTTGCCATACTCATTTTGAATCTTTGCTTTTACACCCTACACTACATCGAGAAAACCCCAAAGTATCACAAAAGCATACCTACTCTTCTCCTCTTTATATCTTGCAACTGAACCCTTGAGACCTAACCTAGTTCCTTGATTTTGACTCTTGATTCAACAAAACCCTAAATTTCAAAATCTTACATGAGCTGAAATATCTAGCCTAAAAATTATTCTTTCTCCAGTCATTTTTGGCTGTGATCATAGAGAGAGCCCTCTTTGGTTTGGTATGGCTAGCTTCCAAACTAAAATCTTGGTTTGAGGTTATCTCCTTTGATCTCCTTTCTCAGCCTTGGGATATTTTGGAGGATAACACAATGTAGCCAACAAAATTTGTTCTACTCAAGAAGAAGCCAAGGGTTATGAGAACTATCCATTTAAGTGCTAGACCTATGAAGGAAATCACTTCGGGAAATATTTCCCACAACACAAACACGCTGGACTAATATTGTACAATGTATATGAAGCAGAGATAATCAATGACATGGGTCAAAATATACATAGAATTTATGCAACAATGGATATTCATCAAGATGATCACCAAGCAATGATTATAGAGATGGAAGGTATGCTCTGTGACCAAAACATTTCAGTTTTGATTGACCCTTGTTCAAATTCCAGTTACGTTAGTCTCCACATTGTTGAGAAATACGCATTAAAAAAAGAAGCACATTACGAGTCTTGGCTAGTTCAACTAGCCATAAGGATGAAAATAAGAGTTGAACAATCAGTGAGGGCTTGAAGAATTGAATTGAATGGGATGCCAACTATTGCAAATATTAATGTGCTATCATTGGGAGCATATATCATACTATTGAGTATGGACTAGTTGTACCTACATCAAACCAAGGTATATTATTTTGAGAAGACCATCAAATGCCTGGATGAAGTCAGAGAGTATAGAGTATTGTAAGGAAAGAAATTTTGTGAGATTAATTTATATTATTCAAGCCAAGAGAAGTTGTAGAAAAGGATACCTTTTATTTGTTATGCAAATATCTAGCAACACTGAAGCTAATTGTAGTGTTGAGAATGATGACAATGATATCATGAGGAAATACCCTGTTTTAAAACAGTTTTTGGATATTTTTCTGGAAGAAATACTCAAGTTAACTCCTCATAGAGAAGTGGATTTCTCTATTAAATTTGTTCCAGGAGCAACTGCAACATCCAAGGCTCCATATAGAATGAGCACCCAGAATCAGTTGAGTTGAAACTAAAACTCATGGAGGTGTTGGACAAGGGCTGCATAAGGCCAAGGTTCTCTCCATGGGGATCACCATTTTTGTTCATGAAGAAGAAGGATGACACAGTCATTTTTATTCATTGATTACAAAAAATTGAATAAGGTGACCATTAAGAACAAATATCCATTACCACTTATTGATGATCTATTTGATCAATTAAGGGGAGCAACAATATTCTCCAAGATTGACCTAAGATCAGACTATCTTCAGTTGTGCATAAATACCAATATATCCATAAAACAACCTTCAAGATGAGGTATGGGAATTAAGAGTTCATGGTAGTTCCCTTTGGGATTAGCAATGCACTTGCAATTTATAGGTGCCTTATGAATAATGTGTTTCACCTTCACTTGGATAGGTTTTTCATAGTTTTTTTTAATGACATTTTTGTCTATTCAAATACCAAGAAGGAATATGAAGATCATCTAGTTGTAGTACTATAATTTCTAAGAGAACCCACACTTTATGAAAATCTTGGTAAGTGTGACTTCTTACAATCACAAATCAATTATTTTGGATACATCATCTCAAAACAGGGAGTAGAAGTTGATCCATAGAAGGTTAAGGCCATCATAGAATGGAAATCCCCTAAAAATGTTGTTGAAGTTAGGTCCTTCATGTGACTGGAAATCTATTACAGGAGTTTCATCAAGAACTTCTCCAAAATTGGTCATCCAATTACCGCATTGCAGAATAATGGAAGGAGGTTTGAATGGATAGTTGATTATGCTGCAAACTTCGATCAACTGAAACAATTGTTAACTAACGCAATAGTACTAAGAATTGTAGGCCCAGAAAAGGATTTTGTTGCATGCACAAATGCTTGCAAAGAGGGTCTTTGTGGAGTGCTAATACAAGAAGGCTAAGTGGTATGTCATGAATCTTGAAAATTAAATGAAAATAAGATAAAATGCGCAACTCATGACTTTGAGTTGGCTGCAATCATCCATGCATTGAAGATGTGGAGGCATTACCTCCTTGGTAGAAGGTTTACTCTAATGACTTATCATGGAGGGCTAAAGTATTTATTCGAATAGCCCAAGCTAAATGAAAGGCAATCTAGATGGCTAGCAACGTTATGTGAATTTGAATTTGAAATCAAGTATATAAAAGGAAAGGATAATAGAGTGGTTGATGTGCTTAGTAGAAGAATATAATTAAACCATATAGTAGAAATCATTTCTTATGGAACTAATCTTGAAGAAAGTATCAAAAGTTTTGGGCAGCAAGATGAAAAATATCAACAGCTGAAAGAGAAATTGCAGCAAGCATGTGAAGGTGAAAAGGATAAGGAATACAACCTTATGAGAAATGGGATGATTAAATTCAAAAACAAAATCTATGTTCCAAATAAAAAAAAATTGAAGAAAATCATACTAAAAACGTTTTATGCAAAGACAGACTTTAGTTACCCAGGTTACCAAAAGACTCTTACAACCATCAAGAAATTCTATTTTTTTCCTGATTTGAAAAGAGAGGTGGCATATTTCATATCCAAGTGCATAGAGTGCCAACAAGTAAAGGCTAAGTGCAAGAACCCAATTGGTTTATTACATCCCATTCCCATCCTAGAATGGAAATGGGAAGTGATTTCTATGGACTTCATTACAGTGTAGCCAAATAATTATAATCAACATGATGCAATGATGATAATGGTTGATAAATTGAGCAAGGTGGCTCACTTCATAGTTTTTAAGTCTATAAATCCAACTAGTGAGGTAGCTCAAATTTTCATTAAGGATATTGTGATATTGCATGGAGTTCCAAAGAAGATCATCTTAGATAAAGATGATAAGTTTATTTCAAAGTTCTAGAGAGAACTATTTGCAAGATTAGGATCTGAGCTAAAATTTATCACAACTTTCCATTTGTAGACTGATGGAAAAATAGAGAGGATAAAAAGAGTCTTTCAACACATACTAAGGATGTATTTAATGCACTAGCCTAAGAAGTGGGAAGAATATCTTCTACTTGCAGAGTTTAGAATTTGCATACAATAAGGGTATTATGAATCTTTGAGAGTGAGCCCATTCAAAGCCCTTTATGGGAGGAGATGTAATGCTCCTATTAGTTGGAATGATCATGTAAACAAGATCCTTATTGGGCTTGATATGTTAAAGGACATGGAACAAGAAGTGCCAACTATTAAACGAAATTTTAAAATGGTGCATGACAGACAAAAGAGCTATTGTGGGCCAACATAGAGTGCGCAAAGAGTTCCAAGTAGGGGAACATGTTTTCCTATGATTTAAACCCAAGAAGAGATCCTTAAAATTTGTGTCATGTGCTAAGTTAAAACAATGATTTTGTGGGCCATTTGAAGTGCTCGAAATAATAGGGCTAGTGGCTTATAGTCTGGCCTTACCTGTAACAATAAAAGTTCATGACACCTTTCATGTTTCATTGCTTAAAATATATGTGCAGGATGTTAATCATGTAATTTCTTTGTTTGTGTTATAGGTAGATCCATAGGGAGAGTTCCAACCATAGCCTCTATGCCTCCTGGATCAGAGGCAACTCACACTCTGAAATCAAGTAATAGAGCAAGTTAAAGTGTATTGGAGACACTTTGGGCCCAAGGAAGCCACATGGAAAATGGATGACCAGATGTGGGCAACATATCCTTTCCTATTTGTTGAATGAAGCAAATGAAAATACAATGTAAATTATGTACAGAGATGTGTATATAAATCTTCATATGAGAAATGCTTGGTTTGAAGCATGTTTTGCTTGTATATGTTTATTAAACACCAAGGATGATGTTCCCCCAAGGGTGATCTGAAAATGAAACTACTTGTTTTTGTTGTTCAATGTATTCATTTCCATTAAATTATATGTGCAAACTATTATTGATGTCTTGCAATTGAAACAAAGTGTTTTTGGTAAATTTAGGAGTCCTATGTGTGTAGGAGTGTTATTTCATTTTACTGTTTAGCATATCAAATCTGAAAAACACAGCAAGATATAATCACGTAATATAACACAACAGCTAATAAGGCAGTTCACCCTTCTTGGGCTACATCTGCCGGGTCCAAGGCCCCCAAATGGGCATGTCCTTGCTCTTATTAGATGCTCAAATTGGTTATATAGTGATAACAAAGCCTAAACAAGCAAAATAAACTATGAAAATGAGTTCAGAACACAAAATACAATCAAGATTGACTTTTGTTTCACCTCCAATGGTTAACCATAGCCCAATACAGCTCCAACACTCCTTAGGCCCTAATGGCTATCTAAGCTTCTTTGCTAAAAAAACACCTAAAGATGAGCTATGTTCGCTTTGAAACCTATACCATTGGCTTTGGAATGCTCAGGATACCCAAAATAAAAATAAAAAATCACTCCAAAAGGATCTCCCCTGTGAAAGTTATGACCTCCAGAATTTTTCTCCAATTTGACCTCAGAAAACTCCACTAAATGTGGGACAACTTCAGTTAAGCCCACTAAAATTGGCACTAGCACTAAATTTGGGTAGTTTACCAAGGTAACCGCCGAGCTGACTGTAACCGTCGGTGGGTTGGCATGCATGTGACCTCATTCCTTAGGTGACGGATAAGGATGGCGGTTAACCTAACCGTAACCGCTGGCGGCTTTGTCGGTGGTGACTGTTGACATGTGAACACATGGCGGGTAGCGGTTAAGGTGTGGTTATTGCGCTGGCAGGTTGGCAGTTAACCGCGCACAAATGGTGGCGTGTGACTAGGTCGGTGACCGTTGGCGGTCTATCCCCAAACATAAACAGTTAACACTTTAAATAGAACCACTGAACCATGTGGGTTAAGAATCAACATGCAACGTGGACGGTCAGGCCTGTGGGACGGTATGCAGGAGGTCTCATGATTGAATCTGGTGGAGGCCCAACAAAATTTTACATGCCAACTCAGGGCCACATGGCGGCCTCCGAGCTTGCCATGTGTTGTCCCTTGATTGGTTCTCCAAAACAAAATATTCTTGCGAATATTCTAGGGAATATTCTATTATTTTAAGGAATATTCCTCTAAATATTCCTTGGAATATTCCTCAAAATATTTTTTCTTAAAATTCAAATTTTGTAGTTTATTGGGCATTTTCAAAATGTGATAACTCCTTGAGTGTCATTTGTGACTATAGGATTGTTTCGACGAGGCCTATACGGTCATTCTGGTTTCAACCAATTCTGAGCAATTCAAAATTTGAGCATTTTTTCCACTTAGGACATGATCACCTGATCACACCTCCCAAATGGGAAGCTTTTGGACCCCCAAAGCTCTCTGATTATCGAAAATCAAGACAAGGAGACTGATTCTCCACTCTTCCAACCTTGAATAACTAAAATCTTCCCGACTTCATCAAATTGAGCTTCTCATAGAAAGATAAATGTTCCCTTGACTTCACTAACCGACCGTTGCTAAAATTGACTGAGTCTTGAAGCAAATTCTTGAAATTTGCAGAACAACAACTATATTTTGCAGAAAGCATACTATTTATACAATGGTCAAACTTCAAAGAAGACTTAAAATAAAGTTCACCATGTCAACTGTTCACATGGTGAATTTTTCTGATTGGGCCCTGTACTTGTGCCGAATACCAACCATGTTTTCTCGCCATACCAATCTGCCATTTTGAAACCAACATTGACCCATGCTGAACTGTGTGCCCTCTTTGCTTGCATGCCTTTCCTTCTCATGGAATCTTGCACCACTTTGCACCAACACTTCGTTCTCTTCACTGATCGACACCAAAGGTATCTTGTGCAACCTTTTGTCATCTTCTTTCAAAGATGAACTATTATTAGACTGAAACATATCATCATTTATATCAGCAATAATATGAAAAGGAAACTGTACAAAATCTTGTTGTTTAACCATCAACAAAGTCAAATTTTGACTTGCATTAACTAGCCTTTTCAATTGCCCTGCATGGACTAAAGAAGATTCTAGCTTCTTCTTATGTGCTTTCACAATGTACTCTTTTCCATCCTTGAACAAGTGATACTTATTCTCATGGCGATGGAAGATTGCCTTTTTGTCAAATAAATATGGACTACCCAATACAACACCTGTAATGTCAAGCGGTACTACATCCAGTTCAACCCAATCAACATAATGAGTTGTTATGGCGAAGCACAAGATGCACTTCTTTGAGACTTGTAAGTTTGCATCCTTGCATATCCACCCAAGTGGATAAGGCTTTGGATGTGGAATTGTCTCAAGTTTCAGCTGTTTGACCAAGTCTTATAAGATGAGATTAGCTTGAGACCCACTATCAAAAAGTGTGTCTATCTTTGTGTGGTTTGAGATTATCCTCACATGAAATAGCTCTATCCTTGTCTTTTCATTTTGAGTTTCTTTGTGACAGTTTAATGTGCTAGAACTGGGATTTGTTTCTTGTACAACCTCTTTCCCCTTTATGTTCTTTAATACCATGGAAATACTTTTTGTCTCATCACCTAATTCAGACCCTAAGTCCTGTTCAACAGTTGCTACATTTTTTTCTTTTTCTTTGGTTTTATATTTCTCTTGTTTCAGATCCGGATGAAGCTTCCAACAATGGTCTTCATCATGGCTTGTTTCTGAACAGTTCCTACAAAATAATTTCCCTTTTTCCTTTCTAGAGTTTGCAATCCTTTTTCTTCCTTTGACTTTAAAATCACTATCCTCATTTCCATGAAAAGTGTTTTTCCCTCTAGTCTCTAAATGTGTAGCTTGTACACAAACTTCGTCTAGACTAGTAGGATTGAACATAAGGATAGTATGTTTAAGGTAGCTGTGCAAACCACCTATATATATCAGCAAAGTGTCTTGACTTTGTAAGTCTACCCCTAATAAGAGTGCTCTTCTCCTAAACTCTTGAGTGTATTCTTGAACACTTTGTCCTTTAAGTTGTCTAAAACTTTGCCAATTCATTATAGCCTTTTGGAAATGAGCAAGAGGATAAAATTGCTTCTTAATTGCAGAAATAAATTCAGCCCATGATAAAGTAAGCTTACCATGTTTTCTAATTTCATCCTTGGTCTTGGCTTCCCACCATACCAATGCTACTCCTTCCATCCTTAATGAGGCTAATTGAATCTTGGTGTCGTCATCATGTAAGTTCTGAATCCTTAAATAAACTTCCAACTGTCTTATCCAGTTTTCAAGTTTCTCTGCATTGACTTCACCGTTGAACATGGGTAATTCAAATTTAACATCTAGCTTTAAAAATAGACTTTTTCCAAAAGATTTAGGTTTATGAGGTTGATTTATCGAGGTAGAGGATGATGATGTAGAGGAAGAGGATGACGATGGAGATGGTGGATCACCATTTCCTCCATGTCCTTTCTTTGAATTATCATCACCTTTCTTTCCTCCTGAAGAGACCTCTCCTTCTTTTTGATGCTTAGACCCTTCTCCATCCAACCTATCATTCCTTTCCTGGTATAATATTCTTACCATCTCAGTCATGTCCAAAAATATCTTTTATGAATATGCGTTATTCTTCTCTTGGATCCATGTCTTCAGGAACTTCTCCTTCCCTTTCAAACATACTTGAAGCTTCTTCTAAGGCTATTGAGGGTGAATCAGAAGGTAGAGATAATGACACCTTGGCCCTCCTTGGCTGAAGATTATGTTGTGCTCTATCCAATTGTCCTTTCCCTCTTTGAAGCTTAAGCTTAGTAAGCGTTAAAACTTGCAAAATAATCAAAAATATCTTTGCACAAAACTAATATTTAAAACTGGAGCTCTAATACCAACTGATATGAAAATGAAACTACTTGTTTTTGTTGTTCAAGGTATTCATTTCCATTAAATTATATGTGCAAGTTGTTACTGATGTCTTGCAATTGAAACAAAGTGTTTTTGGTAAATTTGTGAGTCTTATGTGTGCAGGAATGTTATTTCATTTTACTATTTAGCATATCAAATCTAAAAAACACAGCAAGATATAATCACATAACATAACACAGTAGCTAATAAGGCAGTTCACCCCTCCTGGGCTACATCTGTCGGGTCCAAGGCCCCCAAATGGGCATGTCCTTGCTCTTATTAGATGCTCAAATTGGTTATACAGTGATAAGAAACCATAAACAGGAAAAAAAGCTGTGAAAATGAGTTCAGAACATAGAAAACAGTCAAGATTGACTTTTGTTTCACCTCCAATGGTTAACCATAGCCCAATATAGCTCCAACACTCCCTAGGACCTGATGGCTCTCCAAGTTTTTTCGCTAAAAAAAACACCTGAAGATGAGCTATGTTGGCTCTGAACCCTGTATCATTGGCTTTGGAATGCTTAGAATACCCAACATTAAAAAAAAATTCACTCCAAAAGGATCTTTCCCGTGAAAGTTATGACCTCTAGAAGTTTTCTCCAGTTTGACCTCAAAAAACTCCACTAAATGTGGAACAACTATAGTTAAGCCCACTAAAATTGGCACTGGTGCTAAATTTGGGCAGTCCACCAAGCTAACCGCCGAGCTAACTGTAACCATCGGTGGGTTGGTGCGCATGTGACCGCATTCCTAGGGCGGCGGATAAGGATGGCAGTTAACCTAACTGCAACCGCTGCCAACTTTGTCGGCTGTGACCGTTGACATGTGAACGCATGGTAGGCGGTAGTTAAGGTGTGGTTATCTGGCTGATGGGTTGGCAGTTAACCACACGCAAATGGTGGCGTGTGACCAGGTTAGGGACCGCTGGCGGTCTAGCCCCAACAAAATTTTACATGCCAACTTAAGGCCACGTGGCAGCTTCCGTGCTTGCCACGTGTTGGCCCCTGATTGGTCCTCCAAAATGGAATATTCGCACAAATATTTTGGGGAATATTCCAAAGAATATTCCTTGAAATATTCTTTTTTTTAAATATATATTATATATATATATTATATATATATTATATATATTATATATATATAATATATATATATATATATATATATATTATTTTTTAAATTCAAATTTTGCAGTTTATTGGGCATTTTCAAAATGCGATAACTCCTCCATACGGTATCAAATTTGAGTCTTGTTCACGGCTACAGGATCGTTTCGATGAGGCCTATCTGATCATTCCAGTTTCAACCAATTTTGAGCAATTCAAAATTTGAGCATTTTTTCCACTTAGGACATGATCACCTGATTAAAGGGGGAGGGGTCTGTGACATCGCTTGGTCAACATAACCTCATTGTAAATAATTGTAATTGTTTTAAAAATGTTGAGAAAAAGGGACATAGATTCCGTATTGCTTGAATAAGGATATTAACACATATTTCATTAAGAATTGGAATTATACCGTGGATCCAGAATTTTTTTACTTCAACTAGATTGAGTTTTTCCAAAAATAAGAACTAAAAAATAACTTAATTCACTATTTTGAATGGATATATTCACTACTTTTGTTATAAAATGATAATAATAAACTATGTGCCACAATTTTATATAAAATTGTAGAAGAACATATTTCAAGTATGCATATCTTAATAAATAATAATAAGTTATCGTTAATTATTATTCCTATTTTCTTTCTTTTTTTGTTGGTTTGACCCACAGGGGATTTCAACCTTGAATTTCATCATTTACATAATATGTCATAACACAACCATTTCCAATTGAGCTTCCCTTGTTGGGTTTATTATTCCTTTTTTAACCAACTACTAATATTTGATTTCTAATAAGTATTATGGTTAATAATAATAATTACTAGCTAGTAATAATAATTAGTAAATTATTATTAAGCCAATAATTGTTATCAAGACAATTATAAATTGATAAACTATAAATTAATTAATTTAATTTAATTATGTAATAATAAAGATAACCAAGGGGGTTAATTTTTCACCCCGTTGATCAACTGGAAATCCAATTTTGGGGGGATTTGGACAAAACAACTAATAATCAAGCAAATTCTTAGTATGGCCTTCTATATGGTCTATCCCTAAAAACTAGAGAATATTCAAGATCTACTCATTCTTGTGAACTCCACTATTATTATTTGTCATTTGTTCCACAATATGGGCTAGATTACATGGGTCAGAGTCGAGACTTTGGAGCAGGCCAGGGGCCGGTCTGAATCGTATTCATAGAAAAATGAAAAAAAGGGGTTGGTTGCCTAACCTCGAATTGGAAGTGGTGACCAATCAACTGGTCGGATTTTTGGTCTGCTTGGCCTAAAAATTGGTAGGACAGTCTCAACCCCCAACTAACATTCAGTTTGGCCAGAGAAACTTGGTAGTCATTGGGCCTCACTTGAGGTCGGGCTCAAGACTTTGGATGAGGTTAGGGGTCAGTTTAAATCATATTCACAGAAAAAAAGAAAAAGGGGGCTGAATACCTGACTCCCGACTGAAAGTGGGCCCAATTGGTTGGTTGATTTCTTGGTCTGCTTGGCATGAAAATCATTAGTACGACCCTAAACCCTGACTAGTAGTTAGTCGGGCCAAAGAAACTTGGTAGCCATTGGGCACAGGGCCTAGTCTTATAGATGCCCACAAAGATTGAAGGAAGTGCCTTCTCCATTATAACATTTGGGATTACATAGTGATTTTGGACAACATAGGGGATTACTTATGCATATATAGGATTAGCCTATGCACAGAGAAAGGAGAAAATGAGGATATCCTTCCTCGTAAGTAACTTGGATGGCTATTGCACCATCGTGCTAACCTACAATGGAAGAATAAAATAATGGGCCACCTTCGCAGGTTTGGGGAATCCTAGGAAAATTAAGTGAGGTTCAAGTGGTATCAAGGTTATCTCATCTATTTCCCTTGAGAGCTACTTAACTTAGATTGTACACTATTAGTTTAAAATTCCCATAGGTTGGGAAAATATCCTAACATAAACATCATATGGGACATTATCCCAACCTAAAACTAGCTCACAACTCAGTTATACACTTGCCATTATTTACAAAAGCTCAAATGGACAAAACACCAACTCATTCAAATATCCTAATAGCCCAATGATCCAAATTCTATTTAGAATTATCATACATGGCTCTACATCAAAATCCACCAAATCCCTTATTTATGCACACTAAATGTAAGGGAAAACGAAATTCTCTTCAGAAATTACATGACCCCTTTTGAGTTGTAAGAAAAATGGTATGCCTAGGGTTGATGCTCCTACATTAGTGGATATTAATCATCATCATCATTTCCATCATCATTATCTATTATTATAGGAAAATTTACACCACTGATCTGAACTTAAACAAGAATGCAACAACCTACAGATATACTCATAAACACAGAGATGCAACAGAAAAACACTTCATTTAATTAATAGAAAAATATTGAACTATGCTTACAAACAAAATGGAAATAAGATAACTCAGGCGATGGTAGCTTATCTCTAAGAAGAGATATGGAAGCTACATGCCTCTGAACTGAGTTACAATGAGGCTCAAGGGCCTTTTTATTATTGAAAAATAAGAGAAAATCTTAAAAAACCAAAACCCTAACCTGAGGAGATGTAACACCAAGAGTTTATGGGCCCCGTTTGGGTTAGTTGGGTAGCCAAATTCATGGGGTCGTTGTTAGAAAAAATATATATTACAGAGAAATGGAGCACATAAAATATATTGCAGAAATATAAACAAAAAAAACACATAAAAAAAGAGAGACACAGATATACGTGGTTCACCCAGTTTGGGATACGTCCATGGGGAAACAACCAGTCCTTACTTTGATATTATCCAGAAAACTAAAGAGATACAACCTACAAAAGATCCACTGTAATTCCCTCTTCACTCTTACATAATCTCCTCTCTCTTTCTCACTCAGAATACCAATCTACATAGACGCAATACAATTCCCTCATATATAGTGAGGGGTTACCATCCAGGGCAAAAAACCTTAAATTAAACATAACTTCTACTATCAGATCTATGCCTAATGAACGATCTAGATTGACTACGAAGTTACAACATTTTGCAAGGCAATTTTACATCTATTTTTAGCTTTGGGGGTGTTATCACTCAGGTTGTTCCCCAGGAGGATATTAGGAGGGAATACGGTCGAGGTAACCACTAACCAATCTTTTAGACACAGATTCTAGCCAATTTGAATCCAGAGAGGGCTCTCTCTTTATAATTTAGCTTTGTTTTGAGATATTTTAGGCTAGTTATGATGTATAGGGGTTTTGTTTTAAGTTTGTTGGATGGTGATCTTAGACAGAACTGGGATCCAAGTCTGAATAGTTTATTCCATTGGGCTGATGGAGTCACAGAGGATGAACTGCTAAGTGAAGTTTTTTAACAAAAGGTGATACTACAGAGCAAGATAATCAATCTTGGAGCAATTTTATAATCTGGAAATAGATGGAATGTAAGCCAGTGGGTGAAGGGTAGTTAAGAATCCTTCATCATGTTGGCAGAGGGAAATGGCATGATTATTATAAAGGAGCAGTAAAGAATTCCTTGTCAATATTCAAAGTGAAAGAATTAGTGGAAACAAGAGCAGCTAAGAATTCCTTTTTATTCTAATTCTGAAGAAAACATAAGTAATAATAGAGATTGAACACAGAGTGTATTTAAACACATTCTGGGCTATTCCTTTTCTCCATTACTAAGACTATGAAAACATATATGAAGTTTGCAGACACAGAAAATACAAAACACAGGTTAGAACAACTTATTGATCCGTAAATGATTCAAGAATTCTGTAGCAGAGACCTGATGCATCAATTCCACTTCAGACGGTGCAATCACAATGAAATCCAACAACTCATTTATTTCATAAGCTTTTTGAGTTATAGCGCAGTCTAGAGAAGATATCACCAACCCCAAATACATCTCTTGGGGAGGTATTTATACAAAAAAGAGTTACAAAATATCTTGTGAAGAAAATATCAAGCAATAACTTCATCCATCTACTTTTACAAGGGAAATAAATGTTGTTGGAAACCGGGAGAAATGAATGCAGAAGTAATTGCTGCTGTGCTGGCCGCTTTAATTGATCAGATACATTTGACTTTTACACCCAGTGAATTGGCTGATAGTCTTTCTTTATTTGGCGTTTCTGAGTTGTTGCCCCGGCTCTTTCATCTATGCGTGATCCTGTTTTAATGAGCTATAGTCCCAGCTTGACTACCTTCCTCTGTTGTTTCATCTTTGCCACGTGTTTTGACATTTGATTAAATGCAAATGATAAAGGAAAATTAAAACTACTTTGGTAAAACCTCCAACATGCTCTGCCACCATTGCTCTGTTGGCAACTAGTGTCTTTGAAGTTTTATTAATGTTTCATCAGCTTCAGTATACCTATAGAAGTTGGGCTGGACTGCAAAAAGATGTTTTATTTCATGTTCGATATAGAACAGATTCTCCAACTTGTCATATAAGCTCTGTCCTGATGGAAGTGTTTTATCCTCTGAAGTGCTTGATGATGTTGTAATCTGATTTTCAACATATGTATTTACCTTGTGAGCATACTGTGCATGTGTCAACAGTCTATGATCACTGGTTAATAAGTTGGGTAAACCTTTGTTTTGCAAGACTGTAAACTTCTCTGTAAAGGCATTTATTTCTATCTACATTTCTTGGCACTTTCTTTCCAGATTCTGTATAAAATTCCTCATGATCAGCACCTTTTTCACTATCAAAATGGTGCCTGTTATGTCCCTGATCTCCAGAGCTGCTAGTTGTTCCTTGGTGTGAGTGTTCAAAAAATGAATTAGTTTATTGGCCTGTTTGGGCATGTTTCCCAATGATGCTCTGGACTTCTGAATCTCTACTTGGGCTATTTATATCAAATCAATTTACTCATGGATTGTTTGAATCGCTGTCCATTGATCAGTGATAGATTTGCGAATGTTAGTCCACAAAATTGTTCTGATTTCTGATAGAGGTTTATGGAGAGTAAGATCTCCTTCCAAGGATTTTACCTTATTTTCCAAGGCCTTTACCTCTCTTGTTTTTTCTGCCACAGTTATTTTAGATTTATCATAGCTTACCTCTAACTTGGCCAGTTTTTCTTTGGCTTCCTTTAGCTCTGCCATTTGGACTTCCAACTCCTTTATTGCCTTCATCATCTCTTCCATGCTCATGCTGGTATTTGGTACTGTTGTTGTTGCTGCTGCTGAAGTATCTGTGGTTGATGTACCTGTTGCTGGGACAATGGGTGGTACTGCTGTTGTTGTTGTGGGTGGGGGAGGGGTAGTTGAGCCTGTTGGAGCTGTCTCAAGTGGTTGGGAGGTTGACTCTCCCTCCTTGGCTTGCAATGCTTTCTCCAGTTCCTACTCCATATCATTTAACCTTTGATTCATCCTTATCAATAAGTCCACCATGTCTTCCTCTGTGTTTCTCTGTACCAGCTCTATTGTTTGTGGATGCATGGTAACAGGTATCTTTAATTGTTTCCTTAGTGCAGCTATATCCTCCTCTTTTTTCTTTATGAGTGCCTTGATGCCCTTTGCATCCTTGGGATCATGGCCGAGCTCAACGATAATTTCTTCTAAGGACTTAATCTTGTTGTCCTTGGCTAAGGAGGAAGCCTTTTCCAATTCTAATTGGGCAGAGGTATTGTGCAATGAATTTTGCAGTTTGTGGGCGAGAAATGCCTTGTGTGACAAGGTGGAGTACACCATTTCCCCATTTTGTTTGTGTAATTCAATCTGGTCTATTGGGTGGATGCCTTTAGAGAGAACTTCTAGATTGGTTCTAATATAATCAACAACTGACTGTGCTTGCTGCATTTTGGGCTTGAAATGACTGAGGATTATCTTTCTTTCCTAAATATCATAAGCAGACATTAGCCTTTGTTGATTGGTGGGTGCTGTCCTCATTAGATGATTATAAAGTTGCATCCTCACTAGATCATTTTTTGCTTTTATCTCGGTGAAAGTTTTCTTAATATCTGAGCCTTGCCTGCTTTGAGGCCCGGTGGATGAAATTTCCACACTATGTTGCTTCTCTAGCTCTTGCTGGAATGAGCTAGTTGATGTGCCGACCATTGGAGAAGTTTGCTGCTCAGTCCTTTCTTCATCCCTCATGCTTCCTGTGGTTTCTTCTAAAAATTCCTCCTCAGAATAGGGATTCAATCTTTGCCTCTTATCTCCTGGTTGTTCAGCTGGTCCATTAGTAGGGGTACCCTCTTCTCTATCTCTCTTTTTGCTCTTTTCCTCATTTTGAGGAGTCTGTAGTATGGGGACTTCTGATGCCTTGGTTTGAGCTGGGGGAACTTGCCCTTGACCCTGTTCTTTTGATGTGGTAGGCTGATCCGCCATTGTTTATTGCTCTGAATCTATTATCTGCTTTCCTTTAGCTGACCGTGTTCTAGCCTTTTGTGATGGTTGCTGAGAATTCCCAACAAAAGATGTGTCACCTCCTAAGTGTTGTGGTAGCTGGAAGGATACTTGTCCAAAAGAGTCCAGGTCAAGCGTTTCTTCAAGCTCTTTCATAGCCTTTTCCTGGTTTTTCTTCTTCAGTAATTCCCTCAACTAATGTGCCCTCTAACCATTCTTTTTTATTAGCATATTGCTAGATTTCAGGGATTTTGCAATGAACATATGCTGGCAGCTTATTCTTCACCTTCCTATAACTTATGAAATGATTGGGGTCATATGGTGCCCAATAAAAACTCTGTTTCAGCTTACGTTGGTGCCCTAAAATATTGGCAGCCTCTTGCCAAGCTTCCCTTTTATTGACGATGAAAGGACCCAGTTGATTTCTTATTTTGAGTTGTGTTTTTTTCTTAGCATCACAAAAATGGATTACGTCTGCCTAGATAAATAGCCTGAAGTATTCCAGTGCAAATAGTCTCATTGGCACATATTTTGGCAATTTGTAGGGGCATAGCTCACAGCCATATATTCGGATTTCAGTGTGATTCTGGTAAAAGTACCAGTCACCTATGCTGTAGCTCTTGGAGAGCTGTAGAATTTTCTTCGTCTCACTAGAAAGTCTATCTGGAGGACTTGTCATTAGCAAAGAAGAGGCTGGATGTATGAACAGATCAATGAATTCACAATAGGTGTAAGGGGACTCATACAAATGGTGGAAGACTGAGGTCCAGAATATCACAGACCTTCTTTCTCCTTTAGAATCCAGTTTTCTAATAGGAATTTGAAAACTATCTGGTTGATAGTAAAGAAACAAATGATATATGTATGATGTATATTTGAAAACTTCCTCCATGTCCATGCTCATAAATTGCTCATGCATCTTATCAGCAATGAAGGTGGCATAATCATATTTGGCAGCAGGTGGCTGTCCTAGAGTGAATATTGATAAAAGAACCAGAGAGGTTTCATCAACATATTCACTAGTTTTGTATCCCAAAATGTAGGCTATCATGTCAAGAAGGAATTTTCCTGCTTCAGTAAACCAAGAGTCTAGATAAGGAGGAGGTTTCTGAGGTTGACAATCTGGCCTCATAAACAGTTGGGCTATTCTGGCTATCTCTGAGCTTGGCAATTTGGCACCTTGATCAAGTAAGAATCCCATGGAAAGAGGAGTCAAAGGCCCAGTTGGCTTCAAAAGCAACATTTCATTTATAGATTCAGGGGTTATATAAAATAAAACTGTTCCAGCAGGAGACATCACTACCCTTTGAGTGGGCTCATAATTGGCATGGCATTAGTGAATGATGTCAGGAAAAACATTGACACAAGGGAGGTAGTACATGGGCATATTGGACTCGCAAATTCCAAATACATCAACTTTGTTCCTGAGCTCACAGAAGGTCTGGAGATGAGATTTATGGCCAGTTAAGTCCTTGATTTGGAAATCCTTGTCAGCGAGGGGTAACCAGTCAAGTTTATGTGGAGCATTGAGAGGGTTAACATTGAGGGCCACTAGAGTAGGGGCCTCCATTTTGCTAAATTGTGGGTGATATTTAGCTGAAATCTGGGTCTGTGCAACAGTAGTGAATAAAACAATAGCTGTGGGGCCTTTCTTAGAGGATTTGTAGACTGGAGTGATTCGTTTTTAACTTGCTGGGTAGAATTTGTAGTAGCAAACGAAGCTTGGAGAGTCTTTTTTAGGAAAAATGGACAAAAATAGTTCAGGGTCTTTCATTTGAGAATTGCAAACCAGAGTGAGCTTGAATTTGACTCAGTGGATGAAATTTTTAGAAGAGACACAAAATGTGTAGGTTTTTTGGTGAAAAATAGACAACAGAGTAGTTTTGGTGCACTTGTGTGGAAAGCGGAGATAGAATTCAATACAAAATAGGGCTTTTGGCATTATCTGTGTTGAATGAGTTTCAAAACACAACTTTATGGGTGCAGCGGGTAAATACCTAGGTTTTGGACGCGGCTACCAGTAATTTGCAAGTTGGAATGTCGAATTGCCGAGTCAAATGCTAGAAGGAGCTGGTTGGGGTGGCAGACTGAAATTTTGTCAATGGACTCGTCGTAAATTGCATGCACAGGCTTTGTAAACAAAAGAAACAGAAGTGGATGAAAATGTCATTTTCATGGGCTTTTAACAAAAATTCGGCTTTTTCGGGCTTTTTGGCTCTTTTTTGTGATGACGTCAGCATGACGCAATGTTTGTCATGTAGCGGATGATGTGGCGCTGACATGGACAGATGACGAAGATGTGACATGGAAGACAGAGAGGCGGTGACGGGGGGTGACGTCAGCAGATGACGTAGTTATGACATCAACGAGGAGGCAGCGGGGCAGTAAGCGGTATTTTTCGCATCGCTTTTGGGCAAAAGTAGTTCTGGGCGGAGGGAGCGCGATACTGCCGGGCAAGCGACGCATGTCCCCTGTACAGCGACAATACCACCATTTTCTTGGAAGGTAAATTTCAGCGATCGGGGTGGTCGTGATATGGCCGTGCACCATTCGATCTGGCGGCAGTGATCTGACAACGGACGGGATGCGGAGTTGGTGGAGAGCTACGACGTGGGTCTCACCTTTAATTAAGGGCTTTTTCAAAGGTTTTTCGGGGTCATTTTATCATTTATGCGGGAGGCTTTTGGTTATTTGTTTAACCAAATGTTAAACAAATCCCGATGGGGCACCTGGAGGATTATTATAGGTCCCGGGTGAACCAATAATTTCCGACAAAACATTTAAACTATAGCTATAGTTAGCCAAGGGCCGGGGTATTAAAACCTTAGGAAAATATGTGTATGTATATAATAAGGGGGAAGGGTTTAGCTTAGGGATTTATATAATATATGTTAAGAATTAATATGGGTTTTGTAATGAAGCGCTAAGTTGTAGAATTAAGAACTTAGGCTTGGGGAAATGAGAGGGTTTTTTGTAGCAAAGTTGAATAGCTTAGGCTTAATAGAAGATACATGTTTTACACAAGAAATGTGGCTTCTTAGCCCATGGAGAAAATGTCATTTTGTCCAAATTTCAACTTAGATGGAGTGGTATAGAAATATTGAGTAGATCTCAATATCTTGGGGGGATGTTAGTAAGTAATTGTTGTGAGGGAAATGAGGGGAAGTTAGACATGCAACATCTGATTCATCACCACACTTTGCCACGGTAGTTGTGATACCCATAAAAGATGAACTATCTTTGAGAAAGAAGATCACTCATGCAACTGCTTCTGCAACATCAAAACTACTTACCCATCCTATTACTCCTAACATTTTTTCTTCATTCTCCTTAGGTGCATTTGAACTAGCAAACCCTGATTCTCTTCTTTTCTTTTAGCTGCCATCCTATCTAAATCTACCCTTATCTCTTCCAGGGGCCCATATTAAACAATTGGGCTCCTTTGCTTCTGTACCTATCTACTCATCTGCCAAACTTGAACTGTTTGGATTGACCTTTATTCTCTATTCTAAGACAAGTAATTTGAAATATGAATCTGGCCAAGATTAAGCTGTTTGGGCATTCATGAACCATGATAAGAGTCAAGCAACTGTACATAGTGAATTTCTTCAAAAATGGAACAGTAGTGGCATTTGAACTAGCACACTTTCCTGGTCTTTTGGTTTGGGGTTCATGTATTTCATTTTTCTCTTGACCATTTCCTTCTTTTTTCCCTTTGATTTTTCTTTTAGGGCATACCCTCTTTTCATTTTTAATTTTCTTCATTTGTTTACAAATTATGGAACCTTTGCAGCATGGAAAGGATGAACATATTTGGCACTTCTCTAGTCAATCATGAAAAATGAAACCTTTTAGTATAGGAGTATAACACTGGCTCCACTTGGGGATGGCTTTTCCTGGTGAAAAGTCAAGAACAGGAGGTCAGATAGCCTTATGTACAATCCTAGCTGTTTTTTGAGATTTTTCTTTGCTGCAACCAACTGTGCACCGGACTTTGTAAAAATATGTACATCTCCTTATGATCTGCTTCAAATATTTGCATTTCTATTTTTGGATACTTTGTTTTCACTGTTTGTTCTCATATTTATAGTTACCAAGTTTTCTTTTACTAATCCCTGATAGACTAAAAAGTTACACAAAAGGTGGGACAGTTCCCTCATTTTCCTCAAAATCTGCTATACATATTCCTTCCTATCTTATTGCTGAAAATAAACTGCAGAAAGTAAACATTGTTATGTACAAATTAAAGTGCTGATATCTCAACAAACTGAATCAAAATAGTGCTTCAGCATTCGACCATTGACTGGTCCATCCTCTGCCTCTATACCATCCAGGCTTTTCAAAAAGTAGGTGTTCTTTCCTTGTGCAGTTTCAATGATAAATGGTCCTCTCCACAAGAAATCAAATTTCCCATGTTTTCCTTTATCTTCTCTTCTAGAATCCCATTTCAAAACTTTGTCTCCAATATAAAAATCCTCTGCTTTAGTCCTTTTATCAAATATCTTCTTTAGCTTTTCTTGTAGAACCTGAGATCTTTGATACACCTCCTCTCTAGTCTGCTTCAAATGAATAGTTTGATTGATTCTCCTCTGGATATCATTGGGTTCTGCCTGTATTTCTTGCAGCAATTTTATTACAAGGATTCCCAAAGAAGAAGGGAATACTGCCTCCATACCATAAACCAATTCATAGGGACTTGTTCCAATGGATCTTTTAGTAGTCAATCTGTCTATCCATAGTGCATTGATAAGCTTTTTATGCCAATTTTTCTTGTTCTCCTCCAAGACTTTCTTAATGATATTGATCAGGATTTTGTTGGAGGATTCAGCTAGACCATTACCTTGAGGGTAATAGGCCGTGGAATGGCCTAAGGTAATGTGGTATTTATGGCAGAAATTGATCATTCTCTTGGATTTAAAAGCAGTAGCATTGTCTGTTATAATTTTTTCAGGACAGCCAAACCTAGACGAGATATTGGTTTCTAAGAATTGCATGATCACTAAGTCATTGGCTTGCCTACAAGGAATGGCCTCTATCCACTTGGTAAAATAATTTGTGGCAGTCAGAGTCCACTTATACTGGCCAGATTAGGACGGGTGAATTTCTCCAATGAAGTCTAAACCCCATTGTGGAATGGTCTTTCAGTGGAAATGGGCTTGAGGGGTAGAGGCATCAATTTCTTCTTGCCTTCAAAGATTTGGCATTTGTGGCAAGAAGTTACATATTTCTTTACATCAATAAATAGGGTGGGCCAATAAAATCTAGCCCTTAGGATTTTATTAGCAGTTAACTTCCAATATAAATGTCCACCACAATCCCTTGCATGAAACTCTTTAAGTACTTTGTCAGTTTCTTCTTTGATTAGACAATTTAATAAAACACCTTCATGATTTTTCCAAAAGAGAGCATGATCTAAAACATAGAATTTGGAAGCTTTCATTTTCAAAAATCTTTTCTTAGTTCTGGATAATCTTGGAGGAGCTTGCAGGTTTAATAATACAAAACATATGTCAGCATACCAAGGTGATTGTAAAAAGGCTTCATTGATCTGTGTAGTCGCCATCTCCTGCTCATTATCCAGTTGATTTATGTCAAGGGCTTGAAAGATGGTTTCAGTCATAAGTTTGGCTAATCGTTGTCCTTTTATCAGCTTTGTTGGTTTGATTTTAGTGTCATATTCTAGTATGGTACCTATCCATTTTCCCCTTTTTCCTTTAGTTCCCTCTTGGGTTAGGATGTCTTTAACAACAGTGTTGGGCACATAAGCAATCACATGAGAGTATAAGATGTAAACTCTAAAGTCCTTAATGGCCTTTACAAGTGCATATGCTTGTTTCTCCATGATTTGATATTTGAGTGGAGCATCTATAAGTGCCTTGCTAAAAAAGGCTATGGGTTTTTCACATCCCTGTTCATCTTTTTGAAGCAAAACAACAAAAATTGTATGTTCTGATGCAAATGAGAATATGATAAAGTCCTTGTCAAAATTCGGGCTTGTAAGGACTGGTGTTTGAATTAAAGCTTTTTTTATTTCTTCAAAGGCTTGTTTAGCTTCTATTGTCCACTTAACCTTGGAATCTTTTTTCAGCATGTTGTTCAACAATCTTACCAGCTTGGCCAGATTTGGTATGAATCTTCTTAGAAAGTTGATCTTCCCAAAAAAGGCTTGTAGTTCTTTGATGTTTCTAGGGTGACGAACTTGCAGAATAGCTTGTATTCTGTCCGGATCAATTCTAATGCCTTCTTTGGAGATGATATGGCCCAATAATTTTCCTTCTTCTAGGCCAAACAATGATTTCTTTGGATTTAGTGATATACCATATTTTCTGCAAATTAAAAATACCTGTCTAAGGTGATCTAGGTGTTGTTGATCTGATTTGGAAAAGGCAGTGAGATCATTTAGGTATATGACTAGGAAATCATGAATTTCTTTAGCAAAAGCTATATCCATTGCTCTTTGAAAAGTTGCCCCTGCATTCTTAAGTCCAAATGGCATTTTTCACATATTTGAAGGTTCCCTAAGGGGTTGTGAAAGTAGTTTTATCTTGATCATCAGGGTGCGTTAGGATCTGATTGAAGCCTAAGAATCCATCCAACAGTGACATCCTTGAAGCATTGTTAGGGTCCCACCCTAACCCCCTTATCTATGTAATGGGACCACGTCATAGTCAAGAGTCAATAAAGCCCATATTAATATGTAAGTGGTTATCCGCAATAATAACGGAACCCCAGTTAGTTGCCAAAATGGCC
>APFE031242133.1:73359-91806 GCA_000404065.3 Pinus taeda
CTTCACCAAATCTTTCGTCATTGAATGTGATGCTTCAGGGACAGGTATTGGGGCAGTTTTAATGCAGGAAGGGAGACCGTTGGCCTACACAAGCCAGCAACTCAGTGGGAAGAATCAGGGCCAATCTACATACGAAAAGGAAATGATGGCCATCTTACATGTAGTCGACACTTGGCGACCTTATTTATTGGGGCGACATTTTCAAATCCGCACAGATCATCACAGTCTTAAATATTTTTTGGAGCAACGCCTATCCTCCCCACAACAAAATAAATGGCTAGCCAAAATGCTGGGATATGATTATGAGATCATTTACAAGAAAGGAAAGACAATAGTGTAGCAGATGCATTATCTCGCCAATTTGAGGAGGAAAGTACCCTGCTAGCAATTTCCTTCCCCATTCCAGAATGGATTGAAGAAGCTCGCAGGGAATGGTTTTCACACCCCGGGCTCTCCCAACTCATTTCCAATTACAGCCGATCCCAAATCACAAGGCTAACTCGTGGCAGGATGATATTCTTCGCTACAAGGACAAAGTCGTAATATCACCAACATCCACCATCAAAAGTCGCATTTTGGCAGAATTGCACTCATCTCCCATTGCAGGACATTCGGGCTTTCAGAAGACGTATGCTTGCACCATAAGATCATTTTTTTGGATAGGCATGAAAAAGGACATCCTTACCTTCGTAGCCAAATGCGATGTCTGTCAACGCCACAAAGGGGAAACCGTCAACACACCAGGCACATTACAACCATTTCCCATTCTGGCATCAATTTGGACGGAGGTTTCTATGGATTTCATTACAGGTCTTCCAAAGTCAGGGAACAAGTCAGTCATCATGGTGGTTGTGGACCGATTGTCGAAGTATGCTCATTTTTGCACTCTTCCCCACCCGTTTACACCAACCTTGGTTGCTCAAACTTTCATGGATCAGATCTTCAAATTGCATGGCATGCCCATTTCTATTATGTCCGATCGCGACCTGATCTTCACCAGAAATTTTTGGCAGGAACTCTTCATAATATAAGGCACTCAACTAAAACTCAGTACTTCCTACCATCCGCAAACAGATGGTCAAACTGAAGCCGTCAACAAATGTCTAGAAACCTAACTTAGGTGTTTTACTTCAGAAAAACAACACCTTTGGGTACAGTGGCTACCTCTAGCAGAATGGTGGTATAACACCAACTATCATGCCACCACCAAAATGACTCCCTATGAAGCAGTATATGGTCAACTCCCGCCTTCACCTACTTCATATCTCAAGGGATGCTCCAAAGTCCAAGCAGTGGTTCAACTCCTACAACACCGCTCAACTATGCTCGCCCATCTTCGAGAGAATCTTCATCAAGCTCAGAACCGCATGAAGCAACAGGTAGACTAGCATCGCTCAGAGTGCCAATTTCAAGAAGGGGATCAGGTCCTTTTACGGCTCCAACCATATAAGCAAACATCACTCAAAGACAAGGGATGTCAGAAACTCTCTCCCAAATTCTACGGACCATATCAAGTACTTCAACGCATTGGAGAAGTGGCCTACAAGTTGGCTTTGCCACCTACTGCAAAAATCCATCCAGTTTTTCATGTCTCATGCCTCAAGAAATTGATTGGGAACAATTGTAGAATTCAGACTAGTCTACTGGAATTGGACGAAGAAGGGTCCATCTGGCTTCAACCAAAACAGGTCCTCGACACACGAGTCAAGCAACTGCGTGGCCGCATGATTAAGGAAGTCCTAGTCAAATGGAAAGACACCTCTCCGAAAGATGCAACTTGGGAACCAGCCACTATTCTGCAGCAGTTTCCGCAGCTTCAGCCTTGAGGACAAGGCTAGTCTTAAGGGGGAGGGCATATTAGGGTCCCACCCTAACCCCCTTATATATGTAATGGGACCACGTCATAGTCAAGAGTCAATAAAGCCCATATTAATAATTGTAAGTGGTTAATCCGCAATTAATAACGAAACCACAATTAGTTGAAAATGGGCCGTAGTATTAGATAGATGGTATTAGTAATACCACGGTCTTGGCCCGTGGTATTGCATGTATGAGTCATATATAAAGGATAGAAACTCCCTGTGAGGAGCATTGTGTCTTGTTTTGTAGTCGAGCTCAGCTCTATTGGAGGTTGCCCCCTCGAAGAGGCAAGTGAACATTACTCCCTGAATAATAAAATCATTGCTATTCTGTGTTCTGGGTAACTTTTCTTCGCATATCTTGTGTTCTGGGTATCTTTTCTTCGCATATTCTATATTTGGGTATCATTTGTAGGTTAAGAGCATAACAAGCATCCACTACCATTTGTAGAATGTGATCCATTTTGGGTAAGGGGTAGTTGTCTTTTAAAGAGACTTTGTTTAGATTCCTCAAATCAACACATAGCCTAATCTCTCCTGTTTTCTTTCTAGTGGGCACCAAATTTGAAACCCATTCTGAAAATCTGATGGGCGCAATAATTCCAGCCTCATACATCCTTTTGACTTCTTTCTCAATTAAAGGGAGGAGCACATGGTTGATCCTTCTAAGTTTCTGCTTGAAAGGTTTTTGATTTTCTTTGAGAGGTATAGTGTGTTGAATGACAGATGTATCATAAGACTTTATTTCCTCGTAGCTCCATGCAAAAACATCCTGAAATTCTTTAAACAGTTCAACATACTTTGTCTTTTGGTCAAATGGCAAATTTTTGGACAATTTTATGATTTTGGGATTTTCTACAGTTCCTATATTACAGTCCTCAATTTCTGCATTTAATGGCTGCATTTTAGGTTTCTTAGAAATGTCATTTGAGTCAAAAATATCTTCCAAAGGAGTGAGGCTTGTAGGTAAAAAATTATCCTTCAAATTAATCACTTCACATTATGCTCCAATAGCATCATCACATTCTTTTCCTTCAAGTTCCTGTAAATCTGTTTTAGCAAACTTCATGGGATGTAGAATTTGGTTTGCTGTTTCAGCAGAAATGTGTGTCTCAATTGTGTCTATTTGATCATTTTCACTTATGGTGCTTGTATCTATTTTTGTGCTAGAAAAATCTTCTTTGAGGGTTAGGAAATTATTGATTTGAATGTCACTGTCAAATACTTGCCAATTTTTGACATTATCAGGTACAACTAGCCTATGTTTAATCTCAGCTGAGAATCGGTGATTAGGCTTAAATGGCAATTTACAAGTACTGGAAAAGGTTGCTAGACTGTGAACATGCAAATTTTGATTCCTTGGAATTTTGATGAGCTGTTTTTCTAGGAAGGTATTAAAAATTTCGATTGCTGCTCCTCTGTAAGCTCTTAGCCTAGGATCATTTGTGATGAAGTTTCCTTTCATTTGTTGAATTATCAAATCAGAATCTCCTAAAACTGATATCCTATCTGCCCCTAGGCTTTTGATCAGTTTGAGCCCTAGAAGGAGGGCTTCATATTCGGCCATGTTGTTGGTGCACCTAAAATTTAACCTATATGTATGTCCTTCAGCATGATCATTTTGCATATTGTGTATCCAAATTCCTGTCCCTGCTCCTAGCTTATTGACAGATCCATCGAATTCTAGATACCACAGGTTTTCTTGATTGGAACTAGTATTAGGAATTTTTCCAATTTTTTTAGAAGGCAGATTTGGATTTTTAGTCTCCTAGGATTCCTCTTGTGTGACTGTCAATTTATTGTTCTCTGAGACTTCTTGGTTTTGAATAGTGGATTTCTCATTTAGGAGTTCATCTTGGCCTAAGACCAGAACTTTGACATTAGATTGGGGGCAAATCTGAACATTGTACAAGATGAAAGAATCCATGTCTGAATGCATGGAATAAATGGGAAATTTTTAGGGTTTGTCTTGGCTGCTGACCACATATTTCATCAAAGTTTCCCTATATAATCTCTTTGGCTGGCCAAAGACTGAGATGGTGGCATAGGACATGTCAAGTTGCAAAGATTCTTGAAGCTTGGCACCCCAGGATCTGGATAATAACATTCCATATTTTGGTGGGATATCAGCCACTACTACATCCATTAGAATTGTTTTAGCAGGGTATTATACCAATGATACACACAGATCTTTAATCAATCCTAGGCATCGGACTTGACTAGAATCAAATGAGAATAGGTCCTTGTATGGCCTAGTTATGTCTAGTTCTAATTTTTCCATCACAGATTTGGGCATCAAATTATGAGAGGCACCAGAATCAAACATTGCATTGTGAAGTATCTTATCATGAATGTTTAAACTCACATAGAATGGAGGAACTCCTCCATCTACCGATTTTCCATTCACTTCAGGACCAAATATAAGTTCTGGTTGGTCATCAAGGACATTCACTGAATCTTTGTTTTCTGAAATTTGTAGTGATTTGTTGATTTGTTCTCTAAAAACTTCATATCTAGCCAATTCAGACAGTGGAATGGCTATTTTTAACTTGCTTATTTTGGTCTCCAAATTGAAAGGTTTTTCTATTTGTATTTTGACATATCGGGCAGCAAGGTTTTCTTTTTCAGCTGAGTTTTCTGTAACTGATTCTTTCACTGGAATATTATTATGAGCTAAAGTCAGTTTTACACCATTTTCTAAAGGTTCCTCTATGATTTCCTCAAGAAGAAAAATAGGTGAAGGGTGCTGGTTTGATTTTTCTAGGTTTGAAATATCTTCAACTGTTGGACTGTTTGGATTGGAAATTGGTTTAGGAATAGTTTGTATATGATGATCCTTGGGTTTGTTTTTGGTAGGCTGTTTGATTGCTTTCTACTTGGGATCATCAAGGACGTCTATTCTTCTACTCCTAAGATTGTATTGTTTATGTACTTCCTAGACAACTGTGTCATATCCTTCCTTAAAATCAAAAGACTCTCCTGATTGAATTTGGAACTGTTTGATAGATTGAGTCTCTTGGTCTTCTTATGTTAGGAAAATTTGTTGTTCACTATCTAGACCCATTAAGCAAATTTGGGTATCCTGTGTTGGTTCACTAGATGTTGAGGCTTAAGTGTTGGGTTGTGTTATATTCTTTCCACATAGTTAACAGGGGGTTTGAGGGGTACCCTTAACCCCACTTTATGGGGTCCGGGGCAGTGCCCCGGAAAATTTTGGTTTTGGACCTTATGTTAGGTTGGGCGGACCCACCTATGGTTTTGTGCATGATTTTCGCACATGGTTTTTGGGCGCGATGGTTTTGGTCCATGGTATTGGATGCGATGGTTTTTTTTTTGGTCCATGGTATTGGACGCGATGTTTTTCGGTCCATGGTATTGGATGCTTCGGCATGTATAAATATGTATTGTAACATTGAAAGGAACATAATGAAAAATCAAGCTGGTAGTCCCAGTTTTGGGATCCAGTGGGAAATCTCTGTGTATATGTGTTTTATGTGTTACGCTCTCGCATTTTTATTTTTCATGTGATTTAGAATTCGTATGCAGGTAATTTCTATACGGGGTTAAAACCTACAGGAAGATCTTTACCTTCAAGGTACAAAGATGTTCCTGCTTCACTGCAAGCTCAAACATATTAAACGCAGACTCAAAGAGTGGAGCAGAAAGGAATTTGGTAACATCTTCAAAGCTAAAGGAGAGATGGAAAAGAGGCTAAAGGAAATAAACCAGACTCTTATCGCAGAAGGATACATAGATGAAAGGAAAGAGATGGCAGAGTCACTCTAGCAGGAGTGGGACAATAGATGCCTTCAAGAGGAAATACTCTGGAGACAGAAATCCAGAGTACAATGGATCAATGAAGGGGAGAGAAACATCAAATTCTTCCACAGATCCACCATAGCTCACCAAAACAACAATAGAATTGTGAAAGTTACAGATTAGCATGGGGTAGAGAGAAACACTCATGAAGAGATGGAGAAGTTCTACTCCAGCATTTTCATAAAATTGCTGAGGAAACCTTGGAAGATAGATACCAGTTTACAGAAAACTTCACTCAGTACATCCCTAAATTGGTCATCAGAGAAGATAATTTCGATCTCAATAGACCAGTAACAGTGGAAGAAATTGAGGAAGAAGTGAAAGAGATGCAAAATGGGAAGGCACCAGACCCGGATGGCTTCAATGTGGACTTTTTCAAAGCTTGTTGGAAGATAGTGAAACAGGACATTCTGGAGTTAGTGGAAGACTCTCGAAGATTTAAGAAAGTCATAAAGGCGCTCAATGAATCTTTCATAGCCTTCATCCCTAAACAAGGGAAGGCCACCTCTCCAGACAGATTTCGACCTATGTCAATATGCAATGTGATCTACAAAATTATATCCAAAGTCATTGCCAATCATCTTAAACCTCTCCTCTCAACCCTAGTGTTAGAGGAACAAACATGCTATGTGGAATGAAGAGAAATTATAGATAATATAATACAAGCACATGAAACGATTCATTCACTCATCACCAAGAAACAGGCTGGAATGATAATGCAGCTGGACATAGCAAAGGCCTATGAAATACTTAGTTGGTCATATATAAGAGCAATTTTAAAAGCCTATGGCTTTGATCACGATTGAATAAAATGGGTTATGGCGCTAGTTACCATAGCCAGCTGTTCAATTCTTCTCAATGGTGCTCCTTCCAAACCTTCTAGCCTTCTAGAGGTCTAAGGCAAGGAGATCCTCTTTCTCCTTTCCTCTTCATTCTAATGATGGAAGGGTTAGGAAGAGCTATTAGAGATGCTAAGGAGGAAGGGAGAATTCAGGTTCTGAGACTCACTAATGGTGGGGACACGGTGACACATCAGCAATTTGTAGATGACACTATGCTTCAAGGCACTCCCACTGTTAAGGAAGCCAAAGAATTCAAACAGATTCTGAGTGAGTTTGCTAGGGTAGCAGGCATTGAGGTAAGTCTCACTAAATTAAAAATCTTCTTTTTAAATACAGATATTTCAATTCAAAGAAATCTTTCCAGAATTTTGGGCTTTCAAAGAGAGACATTGCCTGTGAAGTACCTGGGAGTTCTTCTCACTAACAAACCGCTTCACAAGGACATCTGGGAGCCCGTTCTTAATAAGCTAAAAGATAAGATCAACAAATGGACAAACATAGCACTAAATCTAGTAGGGTGACTAGTTCTCACTAAGGCTGTCCTACAAAGTATCCCTATCTATATGCTATCTGCCATTCCAGCACCAGCCAGTGTAATGAACAATATACGAAATATTCAGAGAGACTTTCTATGGGGGAAAAGTGAAGAAAAAGAGAAATGGGCCCTTGTGGCATGGGACAATGTTTGCAAACCTAAGTCCCATGGTGGCTTGGGTCTTCATGACTCAGGAATTCTAAATAGAGTTCTTGGTGCCAAAATTTGGTGGAGATGGCTAAAAGAGATTCAAGCCCCTTGGGCAAAACTCTGGAAGCACAAATATGCTAGCCAATGGCAGGAGGAAAATCTAATAAGAATGATAGGACAAGTAAAAGGTTTTGCAATTCGGAATAGGGCATGGGAGAACAGAGCCCTAGTCCAAAACCATAGTTTCTGGGAGATCAGAAACGGGAACCTGGCTTTGTTCTGGGAGGAAAATTGGCAGCAGGAGGACAATCTCCAAAGTGAAGAATTAGCAGACATTCACACTGATACCATCAACAAAGGAATAAAGTGGGTAAGTGACTATTGGGACCAAGCAAGGAACGATAAGAAATGGAGAACTTGGAAACTTCCAAATTATCGAGGAATGGGCATGTTGCATACTCAAGCCACAACCCTTCAAGGTCTTTTAGACCAGAGACAAATCTTGAACTCAAACTTGAATGATCAACTAAGATGGGGAAAAAACAAGACAGGTCTCTTCAACCTTAAGGAAGCCAAAAGAATAGAGGCAGGGCTAAACCATCCCAACACTGATAAGACTTGGAAAGAAATCTTGGAAAATCCTCATTGGATGAAAGTAAAACTATTCAAGTGGCTAGTTCAACAGGGCAAGATTCTGACATGGGATAACCTAAGAAAAAGAGGTTTTGTTAGCCCCTCAAGATGTCACTTATGAAAACAACAGGAAGAAACTACAAATCATCTCTTGAATAGATGCACTTTCACCGCAACTCTTTGGAATTGGGTTGGAGAAGTCTTTGAGCAAACAGACTGGAGGAAAAATTTCTCGGATAATGAGATCATAAACTCTGCCTGGATGCTGACCCCATGATTCTTAATCTGGAATGTCTTGAAGGAGCGTAACAATAGGATTTTCAAGGAGAAAGTGAGTCCAGTGAGTAACATCCTCATACTGGTCCTTAAACAACTCAAAGAAACTGTACATATCCTGGGAGGAGAAGCTACAGGTAAACCTATTGAATAAAGAGAGGCAAGAATATTGAAGTAATTAGAGCTCAAGGTTAATCCCCCTCAGGGTTCTAGACAGATTATCACGAAAACCTCAACAGAAAAGTCTTCTTGGCAACCCCCTTCTCATGGTTTTTTAAAATTCAACATAAATGGGGCTTCAAAAGGGAATCCAGGAGAAGCAGGTTATGGAGGGGTTCTGAGGGATGAGGAAGGAAACATACAGGTCATCTTCCACAATTATCTTGGCAAAGCTACTAACAACATGGCTGAGCTCATGGCGATGGAATCATGCCTAGAAATACTGCTCAAGTACAACATTCAAAATGTCATCATTGAGGCTGATTCAGAACTTGTCATTAACTCAGTAAAAAGGATAAATGCTGGAGTTGCTCCTGAGAAAATCTCAAAACATTGGCAGCTTCTGCAAGTCTACCAAAGAATCCAAGTGCACCTAAGAAGGTTGAGAACCCTCGGGTTGGTGCATTTTCGTAGGGAAGCCAACAAAGTGGTGGATTGGCTTGCCAATTAGGGGGTACGTAATAAGCCTATTGATCTATGTTGCTAGTGGGAGGAGATAATAGATGATAGGTTGAAGGTTCATCTAGAGCCCTAGCGACCGACAACAGCATCAGGAAAATCAAGAGACCGTTTTTGCTGACACACAGCCATAGTAATGGGGTATAGTCATTATGGTTTCATCATGAAGTGTTTTGACATAAATGTGATCCCTTTTAGGTGGCAGGTCTATGGCGGCCTTATTAACGTGGGTAATGGCAATCCAGACGTCTCAGGGATCTTCATCTCCCTGTCGCCCATGAGCCAGAACCCAGATTTTCTCAGCAACCGCAAAACCCCAACTTTTATTCCAGTGAACAACTTTACGGCCCTTGCGGTGGTTTCCGGTATTTCGCAAGCTCATCAAGCAGGAAGAGGTTTTTGGGAATGATTCCACTCACCACGCGACATGTGGCTAGGGGTGGGGTGGAATTACTACCTTCATCGTGCGCTAACTATCGGTACTCTTAGACCGCGCGATATAATATGTAACTGTTGGATCAAGCGCAAATAATCTATGGCCAGGATTTTGCGTGCAAGTTAGTGGGCCCACGTCAAGGGTTATGTTTCAAGCTATTCACAAGACGTCTCCGGGATTGCGCACAGATGGTGAATTTCGGAGGGTTAAAGTGATCGAAGGTTAAGCCAAAAATGGACTCGATAAGATTATAGAATATGGTCCATTGGGTTTATCGGGTCCGATTCTTTTGTTAAAAGGTGCGCTTGTTGGCCACCCGATATCTTTCTTATCCGCTAGATCATTAGTTCATGATCCAATGGTCAATTTTGGATTGTAGGTTTGTTTTGGCGGGCCCGCGTCGTTGATTTGCTTTGTCGTTTTGTGACCTTTTTCTGGGGTTGGCTTGTCGTATTGGCAAGCCCTACAACCGTAGTCTCCTTTGTACAATATTTCTCTTTTTATTTGAATAGAAGGATCCACTCTTGCCTTAGCAACAAAAAAAAAAAAAAAACAAAAACAAAAATTGAAATACACATACTATACCATGTTTTCCATTTAAATAACTTCAATACCAATCTAATTAAAATTCAATTTTTGTGAAATAAATTTCAAACAAAAAATATATGTGCATGAACTATGTAAATGTTCAAAAATTACATTCGATATCATCATGTAAAGGAATTAAATTTTTAGATAGTTTCACTCAAAAAAATTAATTGTCAAAGATATATATAAAATTGAAAAACAAAGACAAACTACATACCTGAAAAGATTTCAGTTATTCAACCGCCTCATCAAATATTCTTGTAGTGTTTGTTAGCTACATAAAAAATGAAAATTTATAATTATAAACTACCAATTGTAATAACTTTTATAAAGAATGAGTTCAAAAACTAAAATTTATAATTATAAACTACCAATTGTAATAATTTTTATAAAGAATGAGTTCACTGCATAACACATTCAAAATATTAAGTTCTAATTTTCTTATCTTTTCATATTTGGTAAAAGCTATTGATTTATTTATTTTTGTTCTTTGCATATGCAAATATGCTATTATAAATATGGGTTGTATTGTGAGAAAACACTATAAAAAAACACCAAATATTATGGCATCTATAAGATAATTTTCTAAGAAAAAATATTTCCTTCAATCAAATAATTAGACTTTTCCATTAAGGATTAAACATCCAAATATTACAGAGTGAAATCATATAAAATATCGAAACATTAACAAAATGGAATCATATAAACATTCAATTGTATAAAATTTAAACTTTCTTTCTCCGATTAGTTCAAAAAATCATATAATAGAATTTAAAAAATCCATAAAAGTATTATATAGTAGAATTATTCTGATAATTATGGTCAAAGAAAATCCAAGTTGTAAAACTGTTAGACTTGTCCTTCAATTATTAATTTCTATTCAGAAATTTTCTTACAAATACAAGGAAATTTTGCATTTTGTGTGGGAATGTATTTTCTGATAAATACACTAAAATTCTGTGGAAATTCATGAAACACTTATATGAGAAAAACTAGAAGAGAACCTGAACATAGGAAATTTTGTTCTAAAGTTGGTCATGTTGGCCCTTGGGTAGCGGCAATGGCTTTGGCCTCGAAGTGTGCGGTGTCCATGAACCAAGGTTCGTTTCTTGAAATGGCGAGGGCTCTGAAGTGAGGGCAAAAGATAGATACTCACGCACAAAATAGAGATTTGGGAAATCTGTGTGTCAAAAATAAACTATTCCTGGAGAGTGGTTAGCGGTAAAAGCAAGGCCCGACTTGTCTCTGAGCAATTAACTAGCTATAACTGGTAATTAACCATCAAATCCAAAAATACCCATTATATACACCTGTTTATACTCCTATATACTAGGTTGACCATATTTAACAATATTAACAATTACTAGCCATGTTGAGCATTAGTTGACAATAGTTTTTAAACATTGATTATGGTCATATTTGACAAAATAAGACCATGATTAACCATTGTTGACCTAGTTTCCTATGGTAGAACATGAATTTCCATGGTTGACAAAGGTCAATCATGTTGAATAGAGTCAACTATGGTTGACAATGGTTGACCATGGTGACTATAATTAACTACGGTCAATCATAATGAACCATGATGATCATATTTGATGATGGTTTATCGTGGTTAGACTATAGTTGACAATGTTTGACTATTGTTAAACATCATTGACTAAGTTTTCATTGTGGTTAATGATTATTTGACTATAGTTACCAATAATGACTATGATGTCAACCATAGTCAATATATCTTAATGTGTAGATTTACTTATAGTTAAAACATTATAAATGTGTAAAATAATTTCTTATTAATATTGCATTAAATATTTATTAATGTGATTTAAATGTTACTAATGTTATATATCCCTTAATTTTTTTGTTTTTTATTTTTGATTTTATTTTTTTATGGTCAAAAAACAAGCTTTAAATTATCATAGTAGAAAAATCAGC
This sequence comes from Pinus taeda, assembly GCA_000404065.3. Lineage (NCBI taxonomy): Eukaryota > Viridiplantae > Streptophyta > Pinopsida > Pinales > Pinaceae > Pinus > Pinus taeda. The sequence continues at coordinate 85,114 of APFE031242133.1, forward strand.
AAAATATATCACCACAACACCACCAAAATACATCACCACTGCAACAAGATACAATGTCACGAGCTTAAGAGCTAGCATGGGCCTTGCTTTGAACATTAAGAAGCCTGAAAAGAAGCCAAAATAGTCGGTGTCATTGGTTATTACCGGCACAAAAGGAGCGAAAATACATTTCACATGAATACACGTTAAGGAGGAGGGTTGAGGGGAAACGTAGGAGGAGTAGCAAAAAACACATCCCACTCATGCATGTGATAGTCTATGTGTTCCACCCAAGTCTCCAGAGCACAGACATGGTCGTTTGTGCACCGAAGTTTTCGATGAAGACCTTCTATGGATTACATGATCTCAATCTGCATATGTTAGAGGTCGTTGATATCAGCCACCAATTCATTCCTGACATCATATCTCCATTCCCTCAGTGTTTCCATGCAAATTTCGATGTTGTTTAGCTAGGCTGCGATGGACTCCAAGGTGGTTGGAGCTTCGACGTGGCCCAGGGAGCAGCTTGGGGACATGGCAATGACTGCATCGGAGTGACAACTCTCAGTCGACTCAGAGTCCGAACGGGGCTCTCCATGGTACTGGCGCTCATTCATCCATGCGCCGGCACCCCCTCTTTAGGCACATCCTCATTGTCGAGACATACAGCCAACACCACCACCACCAGTAGCACCACCACAAGGAGGGTGTTGTCTTCTCTGTGAAACCTACCTCACAATTCTAAATTGAACAGACCAAAATGAAATTCCACTTACAATTCCAGAGCCAAAGAGCCCTACATGCCAATGACCAACACCGTATCGCAGTCTGCCAGGGAGTAGGGAGGCACGCTGTTGGTCCTGGGGTCCGTTGTGAATGAGACACTCTAGAGAAGGCACAATAAGTCGTTCTTCCGATTAGACTGACACTCCAGTGGAGCTTCCGCGAACCAAAGATAGAGCCAAACCGAGAAGAGCTCAGTGGATGCTCCCCACCTACACTCTCCAACCCCAAAGAGATACAAACTTTCACGCCACATAGATAATTCTTCCACTGGATCCCATGGCCAAGCTTTCTGTGGGTGCTAATCCTCCTCCGAGACACATTTGACATTCTCGCCCTGTACGTCCACCCAAGCCACAACTTGATCTAGGACGCAAACAACCCACAACTCTTCCTATCCCAACACTCTCTCCTCATCGTCTAACACTTGCTAATGACCATCCTCTTGGCTATGGGCTACTTTAAGTAGTGCTTGCGGGGAGCGTGGTACGGGTCCCGACAACCCTTCAATTCCTTCGTGTGGCATGTGAAGGCCCCTCTGGCTCCACGATCCAATGCGTCGCCAACTCGCCCTCACCATTATCAACCCATTGGGGATATATCCCTTAATTTAATATTAATATCATAATTAAATATTAATAATATATTCAATATTAATTATTTCTTAATATTGATTTAAGAAGAAAACCTTAACTAAAGTAATGTTTTTATTTAATATAATAATTAGTGAATTTTAATTCTACATTATATTTATTTATTATTTAATATTATTAATCTTATTTAAAGTTATTGAATTATATATCTTCTTGTTATTGACATAGCATGATATTAATTGGTAAATTTAAATAATATTTTAATAAAATTATTATTATTTCCCTTATTATTGAAATTTATATATATACTTTTATTAATTATTATTAATTATTTTTTATATATATAAAGTAAAACTTAATTAAGATACAATAATAAATTTAACTAAGTTTAAAAACTTAATATTATAAACCTTAATCATAAAATATCAATATGAAAACATTGAATAAACCTAATAATAAACATCTAATAATGAAACTTAAATATTAGACAGTAATACATGAAAATATTAAAATAACATCAAAACATATTAATACCTAAATAAGTCAAAAATATATTAATATACATAATAAATCAAACTCTATTTCATTAATTAATAATAATATTATTAATTAATATAATAGCGTATTAATATTAATAAAGTTAACATGAGTATTAATGATGAATTAAGTTTTCAATGATGATAAATATCATATTATATTATTTAAATTTAAACAAAAGAATGTAAGAATTTTCAAACAAAAGATTTATTTTTAAATAAATTTCTTAAATAAAAATATTAATACTCTAAACTTAAATGGATTGCTCATTACGTTGTGGCTTTTCTCAAATTTGATGCTCTTTGAAGCCTACGTTTCACGCCACATTATCCCCATTCCCTGCTTTAAGATCATATATTATTAAGATTAGTAAATTAAAACAAAAGCTAATATGGTCCATTATTATTAACTTAATTACATTATTAACCAGACTACTAAAAATAAAACAAATACATCAATGAGCAATTGTGAATTTGAAAGGGATCCTCTCTCAACCAATTCAAGCGTGACCTCATGAAAATGGCAATTTGAAAGGGATCCTCCCTCAACAAATTCAAGAGTGACTTCATGAAAATGGGAACTTGAATGGGATCCTCTCTCAACCAATTCAAGCGTGACTTCATGAAAATGGGAATCAGTTTCAAGTATTTTTTATTTTTCTATTAATCATTTAGTTTTGTGGTTGTTTAATAAGTTTTCAAACATAATTTTGTAGGTGAAAGGATGTTGTTGGTGTTTTGTTTTGGTTTTTATTATAATTAAATTTATATATGTCTAATTTTTCATAATCCATAGATTAAAATATGAGTATAAATTTAAAATGATTATTCATGGTTGTATTTTTAAATTTTTAATTAAAATAAAAAAATAAATAACATATTTATAAAAGAATTTATTGTTAATCAAATATAATCTATGGTTATTTATAAAATATCTAATTTTCTAATTTAGAAATATGGAAATTGTATTAGATCGATGCTTCAACAATTAATAAATATTTGAACAATAAATAAGTGGTTGGAAAAGAAAGATTTATAAGAGATTTTTTTTCCTCGTTTCATTGTTTGTATTGTTTATATACCCTCACACGTTTTTTACATAAAATATGAAGGCCCGAAACATAGTATCAATAATGGAATTCTTTTAATGTTGCAGTTACGTTGGGAGGAGTAGCAGGGAAATTGTATTAGATCGATGCTTCAACAATTAATAAATATTTGAACAATAAATAAGTGGTTGGAAAAGAAAGATTTATAAGAGATTTTTTTTCCTCGTTTCATTGTTTGTATTGTTTATATACCCTCACACGTTTTTTACATAAAATATGAAGGCCCGAAACATAGTATCAATAATGGAATTCTTTTAATGTTGCAGTTACGTTGGGAGGAGTAGCAGGTAATAAAGATTGAGATGTGTAGAGTATTATTGAGCTAAAAGTTTTATTTTTTAAGTCAAAAGTTTTATTTTATAGGTAAGATTGTGGGGGGGGGTTTATTTTTATGTTCCGTTTCAAAATAAAATTAAAAATTAAAAATCGTTAAAATAGATAACATGATTGTAAGGTTATAATAATACAAATGGATGTAAATATGTTGAGTATTATTTTAATTTTTTAATTTGTGTCTAATTGGATATAAATTTTTAAATTTATTCATGAAGAATTGAGTTTTTATGTAAAACTTTTATTAGTTTAATATTATTATTATTTTAGCATCCAAAAATACAATTTAAACAATGAAAATAACACGTTGTATTTTATACTATAAAAAAATTTGTACTTGAAGAAATTTAATTGTTTTTAGCTCATGTTAAATAAATACTTAAGATGAATCTATACAGATTTTATTCCAATTCATTAAAAAAGAAATCAACGAAACCACATTCACTTATGATTTTCGTCTAGCGCCTTGGCATTCATTTCTGCTAGGTGCTTTCAGGGCCACGATGTTTGTAATCTATAGACTTGCTCGACCTCAAGGGACACTGAAGGCCAATGAACCAAAATGGTAATGAATGATTAATCAGATTGATATTTGGGCGATTAGGATTTTTGAAAAGAATGCTTCTTGAGATGTAACCCACACGTTTTAACCTTCAACCTTTTTATTAATAGGTTTCATTAGGGCATGGAGTTATTAGTATTATTTTAAAAAAGGTATATTCAATCTAAAAAAAGGTACATATGCTTCATGGTGAAGCATCTAAAAACATTAACAATACCAGAAATAGTAATTGGTGGAGACCCATAGTTGACAGTCATACATATAGTCATTTCTATAGAGTCTGTCCATATACACAGTCTATTGTATATAAAATATTCAAAATATCGGAAAAGTCTAATGATTCCAATACTTCATGCATGTCTCAATAGGAAAAATATATGCGAAAGTAAAAAACAGTGTAGATAGTACTATAAGACTAAATAGACAATGTAGGATCATCTGATTGTTGAAAATGGCAACAAGAAATGCTAAAAATAGAAGTGCTAAAAATAGCACTGCTATAAATAGAAGTTTGGGTACCAGTGCTGAATTGAGCAACAGGGAATGAAAAATGGAAGTGCTAAAAATAGCATTCTATTTTTAGCAATTCATGATAGATTCTTATTTTAGTCAGTCCTTGGACTAAATGTAGGAAGTAAAATTCGAATTTGATATTAATAGTTGTTTGTAAATTAATTAATTAATTCATCTTGAGTTAATTAGTTAAGGAAATATGAACATGAAGTCTATCTGAGGACATGCAACAGTTTCTCCATTAATTGAGGAATTTATTCGTCAGTTAAAGAGATAAGGATGAGTTCTAATTTGAGTAGAAATTAGTTGGCTCGGTTAACTAAGTCAAGTCCAATTAGATTGATTTAAACAGTTTGTTTAAATTAATTGTGAGTTCAGTTAGTTAATGCTTGCATGCATGTAACTACTCCACTTCAGATAACTGAGTATTCTCTCATGAATAACTCATGCATGTTAGTTCAGACAGAGACCCAGTTGAGATCAGATGGAGGGACATTGTACTATCAGTTGTTAGAATATTCCTTGGTGAATACTCCTTGCATGCAGAAGGAATTCTTTCTTTGGAGAATTGTGTTGTTACTTCTTCCTGTTCAGTGAGTGTGATGAGGCCAATTCACACATGTGGCTTCACTAGACCCCAAGAAAAATTGCGCAAGGAAATAGGAGGCTTAGAGGAATTGAGGAGGATATATACCATGTCTATTCAGTCTGTGAGCATCATTGTTTGATTGCAGAGAGAGCAAGATAGCTTTTGAGCTGATTCTTTTTGTAAATTGAACAAGTTTTCCACTTGTATGATAATACAGAGTTGGGGTTTTAGGCTAGTGCTTTCCTTGAGTTATATCTTCTGTGTTATGGTTGATTGCTTCTTATTCTAAATTATATCTTTTCTTGCTTGATACTGCTCATATGTGATTAAGCTTCTGCAAAGTTTATGGTAGAAGTAGATCTAGTATTATGCTTTAGGATATTACATATATCAGTTGATATATAGGTGAAATTTCTACATGGTATCAGAGCAAAGGTGAATCAAGTGAAGAACTGTATACAAAAGAGAGAGAAGTACGAAGCTTAGTGTTCCTGATATAGATATCGAGTTCTTATCACATCTCAGATTTCATCAATGGCGATCAACGGTTTGAGGCTTGAGTATGCACTTGATTGCAGCTCAAACTACATAGCCTGGAAGGATCGCACAGAAGTGGTATTAGAGGACAACGGGTTAAAGGACTTCATTGATTAAGAAGTCCCCAAGCCCCCAGCATCTAGTGCCCAAAAATTGGCAAAACGGAAGAAATGTGTGGCTAGAGCAAGGAGAATCCTCCTGGAGGGAGTTTGAGACCACATTGTCTCGAGCCTCCATGGGAAGTAGACCACGTTTTTGATGTGGAAAACATTGAAAGATTTATATCATAATAGCAACGATTAGAGGAAGCTGGCGCTGAAGGACAAGCTTCCGAAAATCAAGTGTGAAAAGGGCGATACGATCTCTATGTATTTGACCAAGCTCACCACCTGCAGGGATGAGCTTGGTAGTGTAGGGATCACGACCGTCGATGATGACATGGTGAGTCTTTCTCTCCTCAATCTTCCTAAAAGCTGGCATAGCTACTAGGACTCGGTTAAGTTGAGCATTTATCCACCTGCAAAAACACAAGAAAGAAGAGGCATTAAAACAGAGTTTAAGGAAAAACAAGAGACATTAGGGAAGTGGGTTTTTTCGAAAGAAAAAATAAAATTTTCTCCTATTTAAAGCCCTCACATTTCCACCCGATCGAGATGAGCAATATGGCAGGCCGGGTAATTAATATGCGACGGTGTGTCAGGCAGGGCAGAGCAGACGGGTTTCAAGAAATGATGGTCACAGGTAACTGGATCGGTGAGAAGGATCCTCGATCAGGACGAGAGGACAACAGGGTACATAAGGTTGACGGTGGAGGTGTCAGTACGTCAGACACAAGTCAGGGGAATGATAGCGCGGAGGCATGGGACAGCATAGCGGTAAGGGAGTTAAAGTATAAGCGCATGAAGAGGGGAGGCATAAGGAAGAAAGGGTGGCGAAGCGGGACTAGTGAATCTGCATGTAAAGAAACAGGAAAGAGTGGCGGTAAGTGGTTGAATACAGCCAGGAGAGAGGGAAGATAAGGAGGTCGAGTGTCATGAGGAACGAGTTATATTTGCGGACAAATCTAACCTCCCTAGGAGTCTAAGACTCTCTAGTGACAAACAAACCAAACAAGAGCTATCCTTCTCTAGATACACATCATTCTACAAGAATTCAAATG
>APFE031242142.1:0-13337 GCA_000404065.3 Pinus taeda
TCTATCTATTGCTACATATGCTGTCTCAATGACCAACATATTAAGCTTGATGTTACTGCGGTTAGGTGTCTTCCAAGATCAACGTATATATTGTCACCTACATATATATATATTGCCACGCTGTAATATATCATTGCCATACTGTAATATATCATTTCCACGACCTGTGCATCCAGTGTATTAGGCCTCTCCTACTAGTGTATACAACGTATAAAGTCTCCATCAATTGCTGTGGATCTGAGTCTTCTTTTACAACGTGCACATGTATTCCTTGACCCGCGGCTAAGTGTCTCCATTACTGTGTTGGATTAGGGCATCATCTTAGGGCATCCTTCATTAATGTTTTTCCTTATCCAAAAACCCAAGATGTGGAGAGGAGATCACATGAAGAATGTGTCTCTAAATGACCTCAAATCCTCTTCTATTTATACTAAAAAGTAGATGATGAATGGACATGACTATTGGGCTTCCGAGCCTACATACGATGTTGGCCGACTTGAAAATTTTTCATATAATACAAATAAATTCATAACTTCATAAATACTTATCAGAATCGGATGATCTTTAGATCAATCCACACCTCTCGATGAGAGGGATCCAATAAAAATATCAGCTACCTTAAATAAGCTGACCCCCATGGAGTTTGGCCCTAGTTGCCAATTTTAACAAAAACGGATCCAAGGGATCATATAAATCTTTGTATGACGGCTTGGGAAGATATTCTATGAGAGGAATGGGTGCATGTATTTGTACACACACTGGAGATAATCTCGAAGAATTGGTACTTGGAGACTGAACTTCGACATGGACCTACTATCTGGATGAAGAGGGTGGATGGATTTGTGATGATGTTCAGATTTGAAGATGACTATCCACATATAGATGCAGTCCTGAGTATAGTTAAGAAGAAGATTTTTGAAAATGAAGTTCTGATTATCTAGAAACCTGATTAGGCCAGGTAGATTCGAGATGTGATAGAATGTTATAATCTCACTGCAGAAGAGGATGAAGATCCTTGCAAAATTGATATCAAGGAGTCAGAAGGTCATCGTGAAGTGAGTGGGCTAGAAATATATATGTCAGATATAACACAACCACTAAAATAAAAAGGGTAAATATAGGGACAAAAGTTGAACCAAATTATGTGACCATAGGAGATTACTGGGATGAAGACACTGTTAGTAAGATAATAGACTTGCTGCATGAATATCAAGAGACGTTTCCTTCTAAATTTTCAGATATGAAAGGCATTCTAGGGGATTTTGGAGTTATGAGGATTCCTCCGAAGCCTAATGAAAATACGGTTAAGCAGACGTGTTATAGACTAAACCGAAAATATAAGGAAAAGGTAAAAGAATATTTGGACAAGATGTTAGCAGCAGGGGTAATTGAACTTGTCGAAGAGTCTGAATGGGTAAGTCCCATGGTAGTTCAGGAGAAGAAGGCGAAAGGGGAAATTAGAATCCGTGTGGAAGGAAGTTGAATGATGCATGCCTGCATGAACCTTTTCCCACCCCATTTACAAACGAAGTGCTAGATAATGTAGGAGGACAAGAGGTTTACTCTTATACAGATGGCTTCTCAAGATATCACCAAATCAGAGTTACATTAGAAGACAAACATAAAACAACATTTTCTATAGAGTGAGGGTCCTATTAGTACACATTGATGCCATTTGGATTGAAGAATGCACCTCCCATTTTTTCCAGAGTTGTAATTGAAACTTTGAAGGAGCATATACACAAGTTTATGGAAGTTTACTTCGATGATTGGACAATGTTCAAACTATTAAAAAAGCAAGTGGCGAGCTTAAGATTGATGTTGGATACATGTAGGGAGTATCAAATATCATTGAACTTGAATAATTACATCTTCTATACACCATTTGGAATATTGTTGGGGCATGTGGTTTGTAAAGAAGGATTGATGGTGGACTCGATGAATATCGCAGTCATTGTGAACCTGCCAGCTGTTAGGGTCCTATAATTTATAAGATCTCAAGGTGATTGAGTATTTCATAGTTTGCAGATTTCAAATTGATCATAGATTTCAATATTCAATTGATTTCACACAAAAAAAGAGAAAAGAAAAGAAATGAAAAGATGGTATACAAAAAGAAAGAGAAAAATAAAAAAAGAAAAAAATGAGAAGAAAAGAAAACCCCAAATGTTGTTCAATTCATACAGTCTAAGCATGATTGAACAAATTTCAATTTCTATTGATAGGGTAGAAAATAAATATTTGCCAAATAGTTTAATCTTGGCAAATCGGTAGCTAGGTAGAAATGAAATTGGTTCAACTGTTCAATTTGGACCAGTAGAAGAGATAAGCGATAGAGTAGGTTAGAAATAAAAAGAGAGTGAAAAAGGGTCTGCAAGTCTAAATGCACCCTGGCAATGAAAAAAGAACAAAAATGTTAGATTAGAAAAATAAAGGGTAGGTAGGTTGAAAAGAATTACAAAGGAAAAAGACATGAAAAGCTCTTTAAAGTTTTATGACATAGCTCATGTTGTTTCCTAATGTTGGAAAAAGAAATTAAAAAGGGGAAGGGGTCTCATATCATTATTCCTAACTTTATTCTATACTCCTATACCCCACTCCCCTATTAATTTTCTTACCCCACCACTCACCTACCCGTCACATCAAATGTTACTCACCCCTCACCTCTCATCTAATCTCTGCAACCCTCATATGATTTAATAGCCCATATGACTTTCCGGCCCCCCCTCACGCTTCGAAGGTTAATTTCCGGGGGGGGGGGGGTTCGAAATGAGTGGTTTCAGACTACTTACGTGTCACACTTTCAGGATTTCACACCCCGCCCCCTTGCTCCTTTTTCTTACCACTCTAAAGAACCCCCAAAAAGTGGTTTCTGCATTTCATCAAACCACCTTCCTCCATTATGACCGTTCACCAAGCCTGCCACTCTGTCCCATCCACCTATCACCTCCATTCCTGCGCTATGCCGTTGTGCATTCAATTGGCTAGACCGTTAGCCAATAGACACCAGCCACTTCAAACCAATCCAACAAAAATTCTCCTAAAGCTACAAATGCACCATTTCCCACCCATTTACAATTTTTAACGTGCTCTCTCTACTTATAAGTGAAAGTCAATATTCATTCAGGAATATGCAGAGAAAAAAACGAGCACACTAAAAAAACAACACAGTTGTAGAAGGCTCCATTTTTTTGCATTGATCAAACATTCCCCTTCTTGAATCCCACTTCCTATTCATTCCCTTTATTTTTCCCTCTCTGAGTTCCCGTTTCTTCTCATCCCATTCTGTTGTAGTTCAACTGCAAATTCAACACAATTTAGGTTTAAAATTTGCAGAAGACAACCATGCCACCAAAGAGGAAAGAACAAGAGGCGTTCAATCCAATGGTGCACCCACCAATGGACTTGGACCACATTCCACTAGAAAACAAAGACTTTAAAATACATGAGACACTCTCATAATTTGATCTCTTTGACATCTACTACTGGTGGGAGGACAAATTTGTTGATGAAGTGGATGACATAGGGCTCTAGGACACCAATTTTCCTTTCTATATCTTTCCAAAAACCCATAGCTTCCCAAAACTAAAAAAAAAAAAAATGCCACTCATGCTATAACCCACAGCAAAGGGCAGTAATAGCCCCAACAGGAGACATACTATTTACCATTGATGCCAAATCTATAATGCAAATGATGCAAGCTACTATCATTGAAGGAAACACTCCCTTTTCCCATGAGATCCTCAGTGAAATGTATCAGAGGCTAGACTTCACCAAAATAGCTAAAACCTTAGAACTCTTCATGACTGAGAAAACCCCACTTCCTAGCAAGAATCCTCTTTATTCCTCCTCTTCTTTCCCTAATGGGACCAGACATATAATCACTGTACTTTCATATTTTCTAGGCTATTATTCAGATTAGTGGTTTAATGAGGCTATTATAGGTTTCCTGTCCATCTTATTAGCAGAATCAAAGCCCTTTGTCCTATTCAATTTTGGTCAATTATTGGCAGATGCCATCCATGAGCAATTTGCAAATTTCCTCACAGAGGAATTTTTTCAGTACTCTTCAGTACTTGTATATATGTTTGTTTATTTTCAGGAAGACATATTTTAGTTTATAATGAACAAGTTAAATGAAGAAGGTGAACCCCAGTCTGTTATTTTCTGGATAACCTTAGTGATGAAGGATCAAAATGACTTCATTTACAAAACATTTGTATAAATGTTTGTTCACCCATCTATGAGCCTCCTCAGTGGGACTGCAGAACCCATAATCAGTGAAAAAATTAAAAGGATCATGCAGTTGACAGACCAAGCAAGAATAGGAGATTGGTACTTGTACAAAAATTACACAAAATTAAGAGTATATGGATGTGAGTTGGCTCCTTACAAGCTGATAAATCTCCTCCCAGTGAGGATCTTTGTACTTGAATATATCAGGCAGATGACCCGAAATATATTTTGTAGCAGCAAAGAAAAAGTCACAATTTAGGATCAAATCCCAAATTGGTCCTTTCATTTGCAAATGTAGGGAAACAGGTGAAGAGGCAGGTAAGAAATTGAAGGAAATGAAGTTCACTCATAGTTTTACATGGTATTCCATGGGGCATCATCTCCAAGAAAACGGTAGAGAATAAATCAACACCCTACATTCATAGTAAAAGGCCTAAAATAGAGAAATTTATGAACCAGATTGAGTGGATGCCTGACACACTGCAAGAGGCTGAGGAACAAATAATTTCTTCTTCAAGTGCACAGACTCCTAGGCAGCAGGAAAGAAAAAGTATAGAAGACATGTCAGACAAGGGCAAGGAACAAGAAAAGGGAGCAACTGGGAAAATGCCAAGAGAAGATCAATCACCAGTGACTGATACTTCTATGAAAGAATTCAAATTGAAATTTAGAAAAAGAGCCAGGATGCACATGGACATATGCAAGGAATCACCACAACAAATAGTCATTAATCTCAGTGATATTCTTGATTCATCCCCAATTGGAGGTCAATCTCTTCTTGCCACTCCAATCTCATAAAGGCAATAGTCTCTTCAAGTTTCCACATCTACCAATGTAACTAGAGAAAAGGAGGAGACTATCTTTGACACTTTCAGGGAAATTAAGATAAAAAATGAGATGTTGAAAAAGAGTACTTATGCTCAATTCTGAAAGCAAAGTGCAACTTCTCAAGGTAGAATCCTCTCAATGTTTGATTTAGAAAAATGAAAAATGCATATGGAATTCTTGGAAGCATGGATAGCAGAGCCAAAAACTCCAACTGATTGCAAACATACCTCTTTTGAGTTTGATGCCAAGAACGTTCATCCTATTGGTCAGATGGAAATGTACAAGCAAACAGGTGAAATGATCTCCTCTACTCTAACCATTACCTCTATGAATTTGTTTAAAATGCAGGTGGCCTTGTCAAATGCCTAATCTCAGCTAAAGAAGGAAATAATTTCATCCCAATCAAAGGACAACAAAATTAAGTCTTTGGAAGACTTAGTAATGAGAATTGGATATGATCCCTCAAATGTAAAAGTAGCAGAAGAAATAATTAAGAAAAAGGAGATGGATATAGCAGCTTTGAAGAAGCAGCTCAAAGTACCTGCAACACATGATCCCTTGACCAAAGAGATAGAGGAAACAGAAAGTCAGAAGGCCAAAATGACGAAATTAATAATGAAGTAGTCACTCCAAATAAAACAAATGGAAGCAGAGATGGAGAAGATAGTACAAGAGAAGGAAAAGGCAGCAAAGTCGGCCAAAACCACAAAGGAGGCTCTTCCTCTTGCAACTATTCCTACAACCACTCCAACAACAACTGCTATAGGGACAGGAAGCAGTATAAAACAACTAGCCAGGTCCATGGAAAGCATGAATCTTCAGACTTAGGAGATCAAGAGACTAGAAACCCAAGTCAGTGTTCTACAGGACCAAATCAAAAGAGCTAAAAGTACACACTCAGTGGAGATGCAGAGGACATGGGCCTTAATTGAAAAGTTGCATAAATCTGAAAAGGAATAATCCATTAGTAACTCTCTAGGAAGGGTGAAAGAGATTTTCTGGAACAACATCATCAATGGCATGAAAGAAGTATGGCCCAACATCCAAATTATATTTGAACAGAAGGGGTTAGTGGAAAAAGCTAAAGAAGCTATTTCATCTACTAATCTAGAGCTGGGAGAGATGCCAGCAACAACCAACAGAATTATTAAATTTCTCAATTCAAGGAATAGGTATGAGATAGAAGAGCTGGGAGTAGCAGACATGATATAAACTATTCTACAGGTGAAAAAGATATTGACTAAGAAGAACCTGAATGTATAGCTTGAGGAAAAATGCCAAAATTTGGAGCTCACAGTGAACAGGTTTTTCAACAGAATTGAGCCTTTAACACAGAAAGGTCTCCCTTCTCTGTTTGTCGTTAATGAAAAACTCATGGCCAGAGAATATTATGTCAAGAGGCTCAAAGGCATAGCCCAAGATGCTGTGAATATCTCCAACATTAAAGGCAACATTACAGGAAAATCATTGCTGGAAGCTACCAACAATCCAATCTATATTGAGCATGAATTGAAGCACGTCTTTATAGTCAAACCCACTTTTTCATGGTACACTGAACGTGATGAAATATATCGTAGGTTAATCAAGGTCAAGATTCCAGATGAAGAAGCATGGAGTGACTTGTGTGATTACCAAGAGGAACAGGACAAAGAGGATTGAAGGAACAATGCAGAGCTGAGTTAGCACCCAGCCAAGTCAACAGAGCCACTACAACAAAATTAATTACTCAGCAACTGAAAAAAGGGGACCTGATGTCCAATTTATCTGATCGTGGTAGTTTGTGGTTACACTAGTCAAATTTTCTTTCATTGTAATTAATAACAAATTGCCAAGTGTACAAGGCAATCATTGTAGGTTTTTGTTAAATACTTCATGCATTGGAAGTATTAGGGGTTGGACCCGAGTTATTTGAACAATCTTTGTTTTGGAGCACTGTAATTTTTGAGCTGGAGCATCAATAATAAAAGACTGTTTGCAAGGTACTTAAGTTATTTTAAACCTAGTATTGTCTTCTTTCCGTGTCAAATATATTTCTATTTTATTCATTATGCATCATTAAACCTTATTGTAAAATAGAAATTCTAGATTATGATATACTGTTGGAGTGCCTTACTTCTATCTGTGTTTACAATCTAAATGTTTTTATTTGATTTATGGTTAAGAAGTACTTAATTTCTTTTTAATCATTACTAATTTCACTATTTTTTCATCCCATTTTTCATTCTACCTGAAGATCTAGTAAAGATCGTTAGCTTGCCTTGCAAATGCTCTGGAAAAATTGATGTTACCACCCAACCTTGAATCCATAGCCCAATGGAAAGGATTTAAAAATGACCTACCCCAACCAAACAAACAACCAAGCAATGAAGTAATAAACCTCTTTCACTATTATATCTAGCCTAACACTTTGAAACACTAGAACTAAAATTAAGATCTTAAATATACAGAGAGAGACCTCTCTGAGTCTAGGAGGGATAGATCCTAGACTCCTAAGTGGTTTGATGTATCCTTTATGATTTTGTCTTGACAATCTTCAAAATCATAGAGCATTAACATAGTGGCGACCATACTGGGGAACCTATTGAAAATTTGTCATTTCATTCGAATTTAGAGTAGCCAGTTAAAATATTTGTATGATAAGATTATTCCTAAAATTGGTTTCCTTTCTACTCTTGTGTATATTCAGTTTGTCTGTATTTTAGATCTGAACACTGGCTCCCAAAAGAATCTCTACTAGATCCCACCCAGATCCTAATCCTCCTACCATAGTGGACAATCTTGAAAATATCTTAAAGAAAACCCATAGAACTGAGAGTCAGATAAGCAACATATTTCTTCACAGAGATAACTCACTCCCTAAAAACTTCGTTACCTTTGAAGATATCTAGTTTGATTTACACTTTGAACAAGGCTTATTCAGGACTAAATCAAAGAATTGGAAAGATCATATTATCTTTGATCCATCAATCTTACCAAAGAGCCTAGTGAGAGAACTTTCTTCACAAACTGAATCAGATCTTCAACTCTTACAACATTTTAACACTCTACAAGATCTAGTGATAGATATCACCTCCAAAATCGATGATGCCTACCTTCAACATTTAGTAGAATTAACCACTTTAAACACAACAACTTCTTCCCTCACATCTCAACCTGCACATATTTAGCCACCAAGTCCTACTGCCTCCATAATTCCCACCCCTTCTTTTATCCTTCAACATAAGGTTACTAAAATTCCTCCACTCTCATTTCCACCTAGTACTAGTCCAACCACATCCACTATTCAACTTCCTTCAAGTGGCCCTCCACCACCACCAATCATGGGAACCAGGTATGCTCCTTTGGTGTTGCCAGCACCATTGGCTAATATGCCAGAATACTATCAGTTTAAAATCACACTATTTGATGGGACAGGTCCTTTAACTGCCCAACAACATGTGGATAAAATGAATGATTGTTTTGACATGCAAGAGGTAGACGAAGAAAGTGTTAAGCTCAGAATGTCTGCTCAAAGTTTAGGAGGAGAAGTTCGGAAATTGTTTAAATCTTTTCCTGCAAATAGTATAAATGATCTCCCTATGTTCCACCAAACCCTTCTTAATATATGGGAAGTCAAAAAGAACCCTCTACAAATTCTATCAGAATATCAAAATATTAAAAGGGAAGTAGGTGAAAGTGTTCAAGACTATTATGCTAGATTTAAGAATACCTATAATGCAATACCTGTAAATCTTAAACCACCTCAGGATTTAGCCTTGAAAAAGTTCCCAGATGGCTTTGATACAAATATCTCCTACCAGCTTAGGGAAAGGAATTCTCCAACATTAGAAGTGATGCAAAGAGATGCCGTGAGTGTAGAAGCAAATTTACAAGCAAAAAGAGTTAGGATGGAAACTAAAAGAAGGGTGACAATAAGAGAAGAAGCTATAACTTCTGTAACAGATGCTAGTATTGATTCTTTAGTAAGGACCATGGAAATAACGATGGAGAGGATAAGTTTGAATGAGAGAAGTATCCCTAGGGAAAACCAACCTGTTCCAGAGAACCAAAATCCAAATCTGATAAGAAACACTCCACAAATCAGACAAAGAGATCAAAGAGGCCCAGATCAACAAATTAGGCCTCCATTTCAAGAAAATTATGATGATGAAGAGGTAGGTGTGGTTGAATAAGTAGAATAAAATCAGAGTAATTTAATGGGGACAAATGAGGATAGATATGTTTTTCTTACTCAAGAAGAACATGAATTGTTCTTGTTATCTCAAACAAAGTTGGAATCTGAAGAGTTTGATGACTATAAACATGGACTTGAGAATGCCATATTAGAAGTCCACAGATAATATAATATTAGAAGTAAGAAAAATAATGATAACTCAAACAAAAAGAATACCATTGAGCCTGATCTCAAGAAAACAGTTGAAATCTCTAAGAAAAATCTAAACAGTTCAAAAAAGAAGAACACAGAGAATGTTACTAGGAAAACTATTGATGTTTTTACTAAAACTATCCAAACTGATATCCCAAGTACAAGTCAACAAACTGACCCTGTGACCAAGGTAGTGGATGAAAGAGCTAATTTCTCAAATCTGCTTAAAACTCAAACACCATTTAGTATTGAGAATGAACTTGCTAAACTCAAAATTTCTATCCCTCTCACTGAACTGATAAACAAGAATGTGTATAGGTCTCAAGTCATAAAGGTACTTGACATAGGAGAAAACAATGATACAATGAACTTGAATGATGACAAGCTTGAACTTTTGTTTGGACCAAAAGTTGATGGAAAAACTCAAGAAGGAGGTGTTCCTCCATTTTATGTAAGCTTGAATATTCATGACAAAATCCTCCATAATGCCATGTTGGATTTAGGTGCATCACATAATCTCATGCCAAAGACTGTTATGGAAAAAATTGGACTTGAAATAACCATACCATATAAAGATCTATACTCATTTGACTCTAGCAAGGTTAGGTGTCCAGGTCTTATCAAGGACACCTGCATCACATTAGCCCAGATATGAGCAAAATTTTTAGTGATGGACATAGTAGTAACAGACATTCCTCCTAAGTATGGTATGCTATTGTCACATTCTTAGGGGCCTAAGTTACAAGGAACACTTCAAATGCATATGATGTATGCTACAATACCAATATTTGGCCAACCAAGGAGACTATATAGAGAAACCTTAATGAAATATATGGTGAGTAGCCAAGAAAAGCTAGACAATTACCCCCTCTACTCTGTCCATATTGATCTTGATTCCATCATACTGTACAATGATGGAGACATAGATACACAGGTCACTTAGGCAGAAGGTGATCTTAATAAATGACATAACACCAAAATACCCATTATCCAACATGACCCTGAAACATAACCTCTCTGGAATATGACTTTTAATGGCTCATGTGGTAAAGAAGGATTGGGAGCAGGAGTCTAGTTGTACAATTCGAAAACTAATTAGGTTGAAGGTAATTCTTACAAATTACACTTTCTATGTACAAACAACATAGCAGAATATGAGGAATTATTGTTAGGCTTGAAACTGCTAAAAAGTAGGTGCTAAAAGAATTTATGTTCAAGGAGATTCAAAACTGATCATAAAACAAATTAAAGGACAATACTCTGCAAAACATCCTAGATTGAGAGAATATTGAAATGCTGTGATTGATTTTCTCAAAACATTAGAAGAGTATGACCTTGCTATTATCCCTAGGCTGCAGAATGCCCTGGCCAATGGATTAGATTTTTCAGTCAACACCTGCAAATTACCTCATCCAAATAAAAAAAATACAATTGAAGTGAAACACCATCCTGCAGTGCCTGATAACATGAGATACTGACAAGTTTTTGGAAATGATAAAAAAATTGAGAGTTTTCTACAATCAAAAGATGAATTTGAGGATAGCAACATAGATTTGGTATATGAACTAGACATTTAAACTGATGTACATATTAGTATAGAACAACCTGCTGTTTCTGATGGGAAAATTTCTATAAATAAAAATGTACATAAAACTGAAATACATAAAGATCTAGAAAAGGAAGAATTCAAAGTACTTCAACTCAAGGATAATGTTTTAGCTAGAGGGCTTGCCCCTTTGGAGGAGTTGTTTGACTTTAATGATGTTTCTAGAAAGCCAAAAACGGAACCAACAGGAACAGACATTGAGGAATGCAACAGAGGTAGTGACCAAAACATCAAAATTATAAAATTGGCAAAGGTATATATCTCTGTTAAAAGAATTCATAGATGTATTTGCTTGGAGCTATGAGGATTTAAAAGCTTATGATACTAGCATTATACAACATAAAATTCCAATCAGAGAAGACCAAAAACCATTTAAGCAAAAATTGTGTAGGATAAACCCTATCCTAATGTCCTTGATTGAAAAGGAAATCAAGAAAACGTATGAGGCTAAGATCATAGTGCCAATTAGATATTCTAAATGGGTATCCAATATTGTGCCTACAAGGAAGAAAATTGGTGAAATAAGATTGTGCATTAACTTTAGGAATTTAAACAATGTTTCCCTTAAGGAAAACTATCCCTTACCAAAGATGGATCATATACTGCAAAGGGTAGTGGGCTCTAGTAGGATTTCCTTGTTAGATGGGTTTTCAGGCTATAATCAAGTTTTGGTGCATCCTGATGGTCAAGATAAAACTGCTTTTAGTACTCCTTGGGGAACTTTCATGTATGTGAAAATGGCCTTTGGATTAATGAATGCTGGTGGTACTTTCCAAAGAGTAATGGAAATTTCTTTTTTCATATGAAATTGGGCATTTCATTGTGATTTATCTCGATGATATCACTATTTTTTCAAAGACTGATGAAGAACACCTAGCCCATCTAAGAAGAGTATTTGAAAAATGTAGAAAGTTTGGTATATCACTAAATCCCAAGAAAACATTGTTTGGTATTGAAGAAGGAAAAATTTTAGGCCACATCATCTCCAAAGATGGAATCATAATTGGCCCCAATAGGATTGAAGGTATACTTAAAATCAGTCATCCAAGTAACATGAAATAACTTCAATCTTTTATTGATTTTTTTTTTGAGAAGATTTACACCAAACCTTGCGGAACTAATGAGAAATATAAAAAATATGCTAAAAAATGACACAAAAATTAAATGGAATGTTGAAGCCAAATAATATTTTGATCTAGTCAAACATGCATTAACACAATCTCTAGTTTTGATCAACCCAGATTTCACAAAAGATTTTATTATCTTTTCTTTTGCATCTGAAGATACTATTGTTGCCGTGCTATTATAGAAAAATAAAGAAGGATATGTACAACCAATAGAATTCTTTAGCAAATCTCTAAGAGATGCCTATTTGAAGTACAATATCATGGAGAAGAAGGAATTTTCTCTAGTCAAAGCAATAAAAGATTTCAGAGTTTACATTTTACATTCTCATATCATTGCTTATGTGCCTAATATAGTTGTCAAATATATTATCATGCAAAATGGAACTAATGGGAAGAGAGGCAAATGGATAGCTGTGATCCTAGAATATGAAATATAACTCAAGCCCACAAGTTGATCAAAGGATAGGGATTAGCCAAATTGATGGCTGAATCAAATTTCAATGCATTAGACATCAACATGGTATTTTCTTTGGATGATCTTGAGGAACTCGTGACTCCACCAATAGACGAAGCATATATAAACTCTCCTTGGTATGAAGACCTTTCGTATGTTCTATTCAATTTGAATGATCCTCTTGGATTATCCAAAACAAAGGCCAGATTTCTAAAATTAAAAGCAGTTAAGTTTTGCATTATTGATAGTACATTATATTGGAAAGATGCCGGAGGTGTCTTACTCATATGTTTGTTAAAGGATGATGCTGAAAATGTTATGCAAGAATTCCATGAAGGTGACTGTGGAGTGTTATAGCTCCAAATCTCACTATTATGGTTTGTGATGCTGCACTCATGGCCTAGGGCAACCCGTCCTTCCAGACCTGGTCCAAAATTTAAAAAACAGTGTTTTATCCCTTATACGTGACATTGCCTTGAGTTAAACGCGTGTATAAGCGGGTAGGCATATACCCAACCCGCGTATATGTATTAGAACACTTAAAAAAATACAAAACTCCTTATTTTTTGGCAGAGATCACGGGTTTTACTTGCTGATCACTTGTTAGTGCTCGTGGCCCAACTGTTCCCAACCAACTCCCAACTAAAAAACTACTTTGGGAGAGGTATAAAAAGACCTCAAAGGGAAGGCCTAAAGGAGGAGAGAAGAGAGAGAAAGGTT
>APFE031242142.1:13532-24259 GCA_000404065.3 Pinus taeda
AGTTATGGCATCATGGAGTGAGTCATGGAAGGAGATATGCTAAAGGCTTGAGGCTGGACGGATCCAGAAGGAAGCTTTGCTTGGAGCCTGCGAAAGGTTACTCAGGTGAAAATATTCCTTTTTTAATTCTATTTGTATATAATAAAGAAACACGTCTTGGTTCCTGATATAAGTCTTCTTTAGGTTTATGATATTCATGTTGGAATTCATATGTGAATGGTTGTTTAAAGTTCATAACTAACTACCTTCTTTTATAACATGAAGATGATTTATTTATAAGTCTTTTTCCATATATTGTTGTGTTCTTTGGAATTGGTTATTTTGCAGGACAAGGGAGCGAAAGGGACTTGAAGAAGGGTTTGGACCCTAAAGGAACTTCTCGAACGTAGGACCTGAGGTACGCCCCTCTCACTATAGAATTTTCTTATAATAGCATAATGGCTGTGTGAATGTGTGTTTCTCTATTTAGACAACTTTCAGTCTGCTAGGGTTTCCACCCAAAAGCCCTAGGGGAACATTTCCCTCAATAGAATTGGTGACTCCACTGGGGACAACACTCTTGTTGTTCCTAGTTTGGGTGTTTCTCAAGCCAATCAGGGCTCAGTTGCCCGTTTGCTTGTTGTTACTGTCTGGTTTGTTCTTGAATTCTAAGTTTTGCCAGTTTCTTCAGTTTGTTTTTTATTTTTCTTGAACTCTTTCATACACACTGTTTTCCTTAGTTATAGAAGCGTATATATGCTTGTTTCCTAAAGTCAACCCACATATATGCAGGTTTCCTCAGGATCAGTCGCATATACATGAAATCTGTACATAAGTACAGTCGCGTATATCTTGCAATTTTCAAGATTTATAAATATTTGTGTCTCTGAAGGTTTGTCTGGTGGTTTGATTCAGTTTGAAACAATCATTTTCCAGTATCAGTTGTTTGCTTTACAGCAAGCATCTTGCTCCAATTTCTCTATGATTGTAAGGAGTATTGGTCTTGTTTTTGTTGTTGCAAGCGTCATCGTTTTTTGCTAAAGCACGCAAGATTTCTTGTCGGAATCTTGGCTACTCTGATTCATCAGGGCAGAAATATTGGTCTCAATCTTTGTGTTGAATCTTGCTTTTGGTGACTTTTTGTTTGCTTGACAAAACCACTTTTTGTGACCATCCACTTCTTTGTTTCATGAAAGTTGTTGATTGATACTTTCTTGAAATTTGTCTTTTTGATCTTTTTTGGTCTTTGTTGCCAAAGCTTTCATTGCTGCTTTTGATTGTTAAAGAGCATCTTTAAACACATTTATGTTTGTTGAGTTTTCATCCATTGTGTGGTGTCAACTTGCAAAAGTGTTTGTTGCTTATTTTTTCAATCGCAAAGTTTCAAGTTTTGTTGAGAGCATTTTTGAAAAGACTCTTTTGTTGTTGCTTTGAAGAAGACTTCTTGAAAAACTTTGTTTTGCTTTCTTGAACTTGCTTTTCATTTGGTTTCCTTTTAGTGAATGAAAGTGCTTTATGTTTGTCTTGAAATTTGTTTTTAGTGTTTAGACGAAATGAATGGTAGCATCTCATATTCCATCTAGACATTTTAAGTGGCAAAATAAAAGTTGATAAGCAAGCAACTTTCATTTCTTGTTTTTAGAGTTGTTTCGAATCTTGCATCAGCATATATTTGTTGCATTAGGATGGATTTGCATATCTTTTTAGGCATACATAGCTTTGTTAAATTTTGTGAGTGTGAAGCGTGAATTAACGAAAAGAAAAGAAACGTTTGTTTTATTAGAAGTTCCTTTGAACCCTGTAGAAATTGCTCTTCATCGAAAAACGAAAACAAGTGCATGTGCATATAGTTAGGGTTTTATTAATTTCTTTTACGTCAAAAAACACCACTAGTTTCACTTCCGTTATCCCGTGACTTAAAGAATAGCCTATTTTAAACTCAAGCACTAACTAAAATTCACTAAAATGTTTTCTTTTAAGTTACATACACCAACAAGTTGTAGGATTTTAGGGCTTTGGATTAGGCGAGTGGAGAGTTAACTCTCCAAGGCCATTTAAACGTCAAACGTAGGATTCTGAATAACGAGTGAAAATCCAATAGCATTAGGAAGACCAGGAAAGCTCTGGATCTGGGAGTTAAGCATGAGGGTCTGTGAAGACAAGGAAGAGAGATACCCCCTCTCCTACTTGTCCGAACTTACCTCACAACTGTTCCGCCTGGCTTCTGCGACGAGTTGGTATCCATAGTTGCTACTCCTAGGGATCTACATAGGTGGCTGCGGAGGGGAATCCTGTGACACCTGAGGTCGACGTTGCATCACTCTCAACAGTACTACTGGAGGGCACCCTTGCGAAGCTCGGGGGCTTGCACCGGCGCAGGCTGTTGTTAGGAGGTTAGCGTAACTTCCTCTATTACCTTCGCTGATAGGACTGGGCCCTCATCACCCCAGACTATCTTCTGAAGGCCCCTTATTTCACTTTCTCGTATTTTAGTGTCCAGTCCTAATCACTCGGAGCGGAAATACTTGGAAGTTGTTTGACTGGCTGTTATCTTTAGGGACTTTATAGTGTGTGCTCTGTGCTCTTAGTTGGCCTAGCTTTCATTTTTTTGATTCTTTGGTTAGATCTAAACAAGAAATTCAAAGTGGCTGACCGATCACCTAGATGGTCTCGAAGACTTCGTGGTCTTTCACCACCAAGTTTAGAGCCTTCTCCTAGAAGGCGCAGAGGTAATTCTATTGGTGGGTTTCGTTCCACGGTAGTTGACGCATCGGGGATTTATCCTCCTCTCGGGGGCATTAGTACTCAAGCAAGGCCTGGTACTTCCGCGAAACAAGAGAGGAACACTCCAGTTCTTTCTCGAGTTCGCTTACAAGCGGAGAATAACATAGAGGTAGAAGAACTCTCAGAGCCGTTAGGGGCTTCGAATTCTCCCCTACCATCTAGTCATCCAGACGTATTACAATATGTTGGGACTCCGACGCATAGACCGTCAAGTCCAGGTTATGCTACGCGCTTACCTTCGATGACCACTATTGGAAGCATGGCTTTTATAAGTGCTACGACTGTGCAGACTCCAATATCTGTACAAGGGGGAGGAACTATTTCCATCCCCTCCATTTCTTTATTCAGATCTTTTGCTAGCACATATTTAGTTGGGTCTACGTCCATTCCATCCACGAGTGGAAATTCCCAAACCAATGCTTTTGGTTCTGGATTCTTCCCATTTGGCACTCATTCACAGGGTATTCCTTCAGTTCCGTCTGGTGTCGCCACATCCATGATGAGTGGATCGGCTTCATTCCAGGGTTTTCCTTTCGAAAGTGGTCATATACCACATTCCAACCCGACGATAGGATCCATGCCTTTTTCTTCTATAGGACAAAGCAGTAATCCTTTCCAAGGTTGGACTAACCCTGGGGTTAATAGCGCGGGAATTGGGAATCCATTTTACGACCAATATGGGAATAGGTTGTACACCACAGTTAGTTCATTTCAAAGTATTCCTCCCTTAGCTTCAGCTTGGAATCCGTATCAGGCGTTATCAACTCCTTATAATCCTTTATGAGGAAACTTTGTTGGTTATGGTGGATATGCGGCCGGAGTTGGTCAAACTCTGAATTTTGCTGGATCACAAGGCTTGCCTTTTGGTTCAGTGGGTTCTACTGGTTACTTCAGGCAGCCTGGTGCCTTCCAAAATCAAGGTCAATATTTTCAAAGCTTTGGGAGTTCTGCCCAGTCTGGGTGGAATCCCCAAGGTCCTCCTAGGCTTCCGTTTCTGGCAACATTGAACTTGCCAGATCTCACTAAGTTAACAAACGATCCAATCAAGTACAATCCGGCCTGGCCTCCGGTCCCAACCAAACTCCCTTCGGACATTCCAAAATTCGAAGGGAAGAGTGGTGAGGACCCAGGCGACCATGTAACCACATTCCATTTGTGGTGCGCTCATCTAACTCCCTTATCGATGACTCGAT
This sequence comes from Pinus taeda, assembly GCA_000404065.3. Classification (NCBI taxonomy): domain Eukaryota; kingdom Viridiplantae; phylum Streptophyta; class Pinopsida; order Pinales; family Pinaceae; genus Pinus; species Pinus taeda. The sequence goes on from APFE031242142.1 coordinate 17,489, forward strand.
TAGGTTGAGACTCTTTCAACGCACCTTGGCTGGTAATGCGGCCAAATGGTATATAGAGTTGCCTGGGGGCAGCTTTACATCTTTCGCTGACTTAGCCAATTTTTTTTTAAATCATTTTCAGTTGCCTGTCCGGTATGATGCTGGAACCAAACTACTGGCCACTTTTCGTCAGGATAAGGCAACTCACATTTCTGAGCTTATTCAGGAATGGAGACGGAGAAAGAGGCTCATTAAAGCTGATATCCCTCCAGAGTACCGTCTCGAATGGTTTTTGAAATCTTTGATACCTGAGATCTCCAAGGATGTCTCCATGTCTGGAGTCTATTATGAGGAGCAAGCCATTTTTCGGGCCCAACAATTAGAATTGGTCTACTCTCAGTCTGGGATCCTACAAAAATACTTGCCAGATGCTCCTGGGACTAAGGTTGATGTAGCTAAGTCGAAGACAGGTCCCCACGCAGATGGTATTGTTGGGTCGGTAGACACGAATGCAGTGAACTTGTTGAACCAATTGCAGCAGTTGTCTTTACAAACTGCTTCTAACAACCAAGTCACATCGTCTAACCCTTCAGCTTCCCAAACCTCTTTGATTAATGCTGTCCAATCTGATAATCCCAAAGGAAATTAAAATTCCAATGGGAAAAAGAAAGGATGAAGTAAGAAAAAGAACCAGGATGGGAAGCCTGATGCAAATAAATCCGGCAATAATGCTGGTGGTGGTAGAAATGAGTCTAAAAGGAAAGTCAAGTTTCCATGAAAGTTGTGCAGTGGAGACCACTTAAATCATCTTTGCCCCAAGATTGAAGACAATCAACACTTGTTAGGGCAGCAAGGGACTTCTAGTTCCCAAGCTGTGTTAACCAACCCTTTTCCCCAAGGGCAGCAACTTCTTGCTGGCGCGAGTTCAAACCCTGGAACCTCTGCAGGGGGCAACCAGGAAGGGGAAAAATCATTGAATGTTTTCATGATGGGTTCTAATGTCCATGTGGCTACTCAGTCATGTGATTATGGTGAAGCCAAAACTTCCAAGGATAAGGCTGTTCCCGGAAATACCGACCTTCATATCGAGCAACCCCCTGTTGAGACTATACCACGGATACCGAAAGGTTCTACTAAACGCGCGACTATTAATCCTAATGCTAGGGCCACCCAGAATTACTCCATTGTGGAGGATCTGGCTCAGAGTCCATGTGCCATGTCCGCTTTAGAGGTTCTCCAGTCGTGTCCGGCTCAGAGAAGTGCTTTACTTTCCGCGATTGGGGCAGTCGATCCAACTAACTCTTTAGTGCTCACTTTTGACATGTTAAATGTCAAAAAGCGACTTCCTCATCATATGGCTTTTCAAATAAAGTCTACATACCAGAATTAACATTTTTCGTACTGTCATTGATGAAGGGGCTTCCACGTGCGTCATGTCAATGTCATGTTGGAAGGCTATTGGATCGCCTTCGGCTGTTCCTTCACCTACCATCTTGACTGCATTCGATGGTCATTCTCATAAGCCGCATGGGATTATCCCGGCTTTTCCTATATGTGTTGGGGGGAAGGTCATTAATATTGAAGTAGAATTTGTAGATGCTAACCTATACTATAATATCCTCTTAGGAAGGAACTGGGTATACAAAATGGACGTCGTTGTTTCGACTCTGTTTCGTGTCATTTTCTTTCCTCATGAGGGGAAAATCGTTAAGGTTGATCAATTGGATTATTTTCCAGTCGATCCTCAAGCAAGCTCTAACTCTACTATTCCTTTAGTGGATAACCCCCGTCCACCTATTGAGAATTTAGGAGTAGGGATGTATTCCTCGTTGATGGGTACTTTTGAGTTTCCCTCTCCTATCGCTAAAATCAATGCCATTTCATCATCTAAGGAGTCTCCTCGAGAAGAGTTCTTCTGAACTCGTTATTTTTTAGACCCTTGGACCTTGCCTTCACCTACGACCACATTAGTTGAAGGACAAGGGAATGGAATGGCCTTTCCTATATCTGCAGCTGAGCTTAGATATCAGTCTATCGTCAACTCTGCAGATGACCATTCTAATCCTTTTTCCGAAGAGGAGTTAGATGGTGATGTGGCCCCAGCTTGGAGCCTTGATTCTACCTCTACCTTGGACTGCTTAGATTCAGTGTTACCTTCGAAAGAAGAAATCCCCGAAGCAATGATGGGTATAGATCGACCTTGGGAAGATTTACACCATTGTTCATACTTTCTTCCTCCATTGCACGAGGTAGAATCTAGATTCTCCGAGCTCTGTACTAGTGATGTTTGTACGGTGTCAAATCCTTTTGCTCCAACATACATTCATGCTGAAGGTAATATGTCGGTGATTTCAAAAACGACACTTATAAACATCTCTAGGGACCCTAACATGATCGAGAATCTCTTCATCGGAATTGAGTGTTCCCCTGAAGAAATTCAAATTTACACCGACCTATTCAAATAATTTCGGGATGTATTTGCTTGGTCTTATAAAGAAATGCCCAGAATTGACCCATCTATAGTTCAACATGAGATCAAGACGTATGAAAACACCAAACCAGTTCGTCAAAGGCTTCAGCCGGTTAACCCTAGGAAAGCAGCAGCTATCAAAGCGGAAGTGGAGAAGCTGCTAAAGGCGGGTTTTATATACCTTGTTCCTCTTACTGATTGGGTTTCTAATCGAGTCCCTGTAGATAAAAAGCAAGGAACAATCCGAGTATGCATCGATTTTAGGGACCTAAACAAGGCTTGTCCGAAAGATAATTACCCCACGCCATTCATTGATCAAATTATCGATGAGTGTGTGGGTAATGAGATTTTTCCTTCATGGATGGTTTTTCTGGTTATAATCAAATTTCTATCTGTCCTGAAGATCAACACAAGACAACCTTTATATGTCCCTGGGGTACCTTTTCATATAGAAAGATGCCTTTTGGTCTTAAAAATGCTAGAGCCACTTTTCAGCGGGCCATGTCATATGCTTTCCACGACATCAAACATGTCATCGAGGCATACTTGGATGATCTCACTGCTCGTTCTCGAAAGACAATTGGTCACCCTAGTCACCTTCGAATGGTTTTCAAGTGATTTCGTTTTTATAAAATCCGGTTGAATCCAAACAAGTGTTTTTCCGCGGTTACGTCTAGTTGGTTGTTAGGGTTCATTGTGTCAAATGAAGGGATTCGGGTTGATCCCTTCAAGGTTGAGGCAATAGTTCAGTTGCCTCCCCCATCCTTAATTCGTCAACTTCAGAGTCTACAAGGGAAGGCTAATTTCTTAAGGCGGTTTATATCGAACTATGCCGAGATCACTAAGGGTTCATGCGTTTGCTACGGAAAGGAGTTCCATTTGTATGGGACGACTTTGCGCAAGGATCGTTTGATGCTTTGAAAAAGCGCTAGTCTCTACCCCGCTTTTGAGTCCGCTGGATTATGGGAGAGACTTCCTTTTATATCTCTTTGCAGCAGAATCAACCATTGGTATGGTTCTAGTTCAGGAGGATGATGCTCTCACCGAGCATGTGATTTATTATTTAAGTCGAGGCTTAATAGGTCCTGAACTTCGCTATTCTCCAGTTGAAAAATTGGCCTTGGCAGTTGTCCATGCTGTCCAGCGGCTCCGTCATTATATACTGTTGCGCAAAATTTTTGTCTTAGCGGCGGTCAATCCATTTCAATTTGTCCTCAGTAGGTGAGTGATTGGGGGCAAATATAATAGATGGATAGTCATCTTGCAAGAATTTGATCTCGAGTTCTTGTCTGCCAAGTCTAAGAAATCCATGGTTTTCGCTGAGCCAATTTCTGAGCTGCCGTGTGAAGAGGATACTGTTTATGAGGAAAGTTTTCTCGACGAAAATATATTCCTCATCTCTTCACTCGACCCTTGGTATGGAGATATCATTGTCTATCTCCAGACTTCGAAGTTTCCCTCTACTTTCTCCAAGGACGAACGTCGAAAATTACGCCACCTGGCTAAAAATTATGTTATCATTGGTGATACCTTATACCGTCGAGGGGTTGATTCAATCCTTCGATGCTGTTTAACCTTAGAGGAAGCAGAGTCAGTGCTAAATGACTGCCACAATGGAGCTTGTGGTGGTCATCTATTGGGGCTTGCTACACCCCAACGCATCTTACCTGTTGGCTATTTTTGGCCTTCACTCTTTAAAGACTATGTGGAAGCGGTCAAATGCTGTCACCCCTGTCAAATATTTACTCGCAAGATGTGTGCTCATCCAGCTCCTCTTTTTCCCGTTGTCACCGTCGGTCCTTTTACTAAGTTGGGTATTGATTTTACAACTTGTAATCCGCCTTTAGTGGCGAATCACAAGTACATTATTGTGGCTATAGACTACTTTACGAAGTGGGCCAAGGCCATGCCCACTTATAAAAATGATAGTGACACGACAGCATTGTTTCTTTTCAATCAGGTTATCTCAAGATTTGGTATCCCGAGAGAGATTGTCACTGATCATGGCAGTCATTTCCAGAATCAACTGATGTCTGAATTGGCTCTCAAATTAGGTTTTTGGAAAGAGCATTCGTCTCCTTATTATTCTCAGGCCAATGGACAGGTCGAGGCAGTCAATAAAACTCTTAAGACGATCCTCCAACGAACAATCGAAAAAAATCAGTCCAATTGGCACGTTATGTTGTATTCGGCTCTTTGGGCATACCGGACCTCTGTAAAGACTGCTACTGGTTTTACACCTTTTCATTTAGTTTACGGGATGGAATCTATCTTTCCGATTGAATGTGAAATTCCATCTCTTAAGTTAGCTGTAGAGCTTCTTCCAAAGACTTCGAGTCTCGAAGAGCGCCTCCTTCACTTGGAACATCTCAATGAGCAGCGTCGAGATGCCGCCACGATGAATGAGGCTTATAAGAAAAGGGTTAAAACGCAGTATGATAAATCTATTTGTCCTTGAGTCTTTTCTGAAGGTGACCTTGTCTTGGTCTATGACCAAGATAAAGACACCTTGGGGGCAGGCAAGTTTAAGCCTATGTGGTACGGTCCTTTCATTATTAAATGAGTTTTAGAAAAAGGGTCGTATGAGTTAATCGATTTTGAGGGAAACAAGCTGGCGTAGCCCCGAACTGGGCTCTACCTAAAGAAGTACTTTGATTAAGTAGGAGTTAGGCAATGGCTTCTTTGTATATTCTGTATATTTGTACATATATCATCGAGAGTTTTTTGATATCAACACTTTTTGGTCTACTGTGGCAAGTGTTGATGGATGATTTGGTCTATTTTGGGTTCGCCGATAGTGCTAGTCGGCACACTCGGAATCTCGCTTCCGCAGCTTGGGTACTTTATTATCCAACTGGTCAACTGATGGTATCAAGAGGCGTATGCATTGGTCCTACTTCAAATAATATGGCTAAGTATACTGTCGTTATTAATTTACTATCTGAGGCAATCTCTCATGAGATCGACTCGTTGGTAGTTTATCTGGATTCTCAATTGATAGTGTCACAATTAAACAACATTATCGGGTAAGGGATCCATGTTTATATCACCAGTATTTAAGGGTGAGGTTGTTGCAAAGATCATTTGTTTATATTAATTATTTGCACATTCCAAGATCTCATAATTTGTTAGCTGATTCTATCACTAATCAAGCATTAGACTGGCACATCAATCATTCATCACAATAAAATCAAGCATCAAAAAGTCAAACTGTATATATATATCATCATAAAGCATCTCGAGTGTACATATGTTGTCCAAAAATATACAAAATCGGGACTCAAATGCCCGTAATCATGTCCGCCATATCTAATGCCTCGGTTCAGGATGAGCGACCAAGTAGGTAACTATCGCATTGGCTACACGCTGAAAAGTGCGAACCCAGTCATGTGGCATGCCAACCACATGACGCTGCATATCCTAAGGAAGATCCTCTATCGCAGCCATTGGTACTCGGCAGTTCAGTCTCGTCAGGTGCCGCTGGACGTTGTTTAGAGTTCTTTCTGTCTCAGCAGCCGCCTCTTCGGCTCGTCGGCCGCGCCGTCCATGCTGCGGGAATCCATCTGGTCGTACTGGCCCAATATCTGGAACATGATCATCATATTAGTCATTTGAATCCCATCAAATTTTTTTTTCAAAATACATCATTATATTTGAAAAATCCAAAAAGAAATCATAAAATCAAAAAATTCTTACCAATCTCGCCCCATGCTATGTTCAGCGGTAATGCTAGGTTAGGATCTCCTAGGAAATCCAACCCAGCATAGGGGTAGTCATCCACGGCGATGATCTGCTGATCCCACCAGGTGAAGAAATCATCGTCGAAAGTAGTCCTTGGGACCTCCCCACCCCCACAGACGTTTCATTAGATCAGCCCACCAGCCCATGCGTGGATCGCGTGGGGTGCTGATGGAAATTGCTACCCTGGGGCGGAGTGCGAGAACCCTCTCGAAAAAGAAAGTACAGAGGATAGTCCCATAGCCAAAGTTCTTGGTATGTCCCCTCTTGATAGAAGTGAGCTGGCTCTTCATGTTGGCCAGAAGAGGAGTACACCAGTCGAACACAGTAGTGAGACAGTCAACTGCCACGCTCATGGTTAGCCGTGATGTTTGATGCAGAGAGGACGATCCGTTCACTCGAGCTATGGTGAATAGGATTATCCTCAGAGATAAACTCGCCACATGTGTGTCACGTGGAATGAGTCGATCTTGCGGACAAGATAGACCTTCCTAGAATCTAATGAAGACCTAATGACAAACAAACCAACCAGACACTATCTTTCTCTAAATGCGCTTTAAAAATAATGGCAAACAAATGTGTTT
>APFE031242147.1:6594-29864 GCA_000404065.3 Pinus taeda
ATTAGTAAAAATATATAGAAAGAAGTAAAGTAAAAATATGATAGAAAGTAAATATAGGAAGAAGGGGAGGAAGAAGAGGCTAAGATCAAAAGAAAGGAAAATTAAAAAAAAAGGAAGGAATTTTAGGCGCAAGAAGAGATTTAGAAAAGGGGACTAGGGGATTAGGGAAAAATGAGATGAATAATATGATTCCATGTGTGGCTAAGCTTATATCTGTCACAAATCTACCTGTTATATCTATAAAAATAAATTTAATAACATACTATCACATGGTAATTTTTAGCACTGCAGTGCAGTGTAAACATTACTATGCATACAATTTATGTTGACCTATATAATGGCGATCTGATATGATTTCTAAACTATATGACTAGCTTTATGATCCGTCAACTTTTAAATTAAAACACATTCTTATATGTACCAACATAATGGTTCATATATATATATATTATTATATTATATATATATATATACCATTATAAACATAAGTATCAATACAATGGTTTGTTCTTAACCCAATCATAACATTCAAGCGTGTTTTATTTTAGTCCGGCAATCTAATGAATATTTTCGGTATATATATCCCAATGCGGACAGAAGTCATTTATTATCGTTGATGATTCAGCTGCAATGTAGCTGTGGGATTTGGCCGAGGCATGGTGTATTTTCTCGTGCAGTATTGCGAAGCTGTCATTCTTGGAGGGAGATCCCCATCAATGTTACCTAATCAACGATGTGATCGAACGGTAGGGAGGAGTCTTGGACTTCTATTCCTCTGGCATTTGATGTCTTTCCTCCATTTTGACAAGGGTTTCCACTGCTCATAGGAGGGATTTCGCATTGAATGATGGTAGGTCACCTGTCTCTAATCCTTTGCTAGTTATTTAATCGTTCGACATGAGAATTCATACATGTCTTCACTAGATGTTGGTTCTCTTGACAGGTACAAAATGCATTTCTCATGCTCGTGTTCCAAAGGGAGGAGGGCTTCTACCCATAACTCTAGCTCTTGGTAAGAACTGTAAAATATTAAGTTTCTTTTGTTCATTCGACTCTAAATTTTGACTTTAATGTTTAGCTTTATAACCCTATTGTATTCTTTCAGGTGGAATGGTGTTAAGGTTTCCAAAGACTTGGGAGGGGCGTCGAAAATTGTCTCAGCTCCTTCTCTTGGCTGTGGCACCATCGCTTAGGCAAAACCACCAGGTATTTTATTAAGTTTGTTATTGTAAGGCTTGAAAACCAGAGGGTTAGTTTTCATAAGAGAGTATACTACAACATAAGTAGTTGTCTCTGTATTTAGGATTTTCAGTCGTTTTTACCGGAGAAATATTGTATATGGTTTAATGGCAGGGTTTTCTCCTAACCCAACCCTGGATTTTATGTTTTTTCTTTATATTTATGGATAATGAACTCGGACAAGCCTTGTTTTGCATGGCGACATTATATAAGCTACTTATTTAACCTCTCTCTATTTTTTTTTAAGCTTAATATACATATGAGCTTTTGGGAAAATGGGCTTTTAATAGCGATTTTCTCTTTGACTATTCTAGCTCTGTGTGTGTTGTTCACGAGATTTCTTGTGTGAGAGTGTGGGTCGGTCGGGGTTCTATGACCTGACAACCATCACTCGAAATTTCTTAGTTACTATTTACAACAGTATATCTTATAATCTACAATTATTGTGAACAAGTATATAGAACATTTCTAACATTATATGGTTATTCTATTCTTTCTGTCAATGATTTGCTTAGTTAATTTAATTGATTGTTAGAAGAAAAAGTTAGTATTTTATTCTGAGTTTTCAGTCTTCTTCCAGAATGGGAAATCTTTATATTTCTCAGTCTGAATTCCTTTACTGCTTATTTAATCATGAGATATGGACTATTTAACTGTAAGAGTTTTTTATTCCTAATACGATCCTCCTTAAGTGGCCGATTTTAGAATGTATTAGCAGTTTTCTCATAGATAGTTAATAATTCTTAGATACTTATATTGTTTTTTTAAATAGTGTAGGCCTTAGATGTTTCTCTACTTATTTCCTTTAAAATCCTCTCTCTTTATGGTGTACTTTCCCAAACTCTATCTTGCTTGATTATTTTAGTTATACCATAGCATGTTCCATGAAAACTAGAGAATTTATCTATTACTACTGAATACTGTAAGGACTGTGCATTGTTTGAATAATTTAGCTTGTCATTGTTATTTACCATTTACCAAACATATTCATATGTAATTGTCTCCAAGCATAAACTTTAATTAAAAAATACCAGTCCTTCTTTTGTTCAACTATCAATAAGCATAGTCTAACTAGAAAACTATAAATTTCAGATTTCCTACTTATTTATTGCTACAACCTTCTACTTATCTAGAATTTCACTAGTTGCAAGATTCAATCCAACATTAGACCCTACTGCTAGGTATTTTTCCTCCCAACCTTGACTCTACTGTCATATTCAGTCTCCCCTCGAGTTGTCCCTAATTTAAGAACTTCCTTCTTTAAATATCATAAGTTCTGATATCTGGTCCAAACCAAACGTAGCCACAGAAAGATCTATCTGACCTATAAGCACAAATTTTCTTCCTTCATCTATTTTCCATTCCCTGATCTCATATATCGCTATCCTCTTGATCTTCCTAAATTAAGAAATCAGTTAGGGACATATAATTATCCTTCAAACTAATTAGCAAGTAAAAATGATATTTACTGATAATTGTTGTTTTATTTAAGAAAATAATTAAATTCCAAAAATAGTTTTTATAAATCAATAAATTAAAAGTCTATTTGATCTGCAGTAATTTAAATACTTACATGGTCTGGGGATATCACATCTCCCCCTGGCATATGGACCATTTAATTGTAAGAAATTTTTTATTGCTAATACAGTCCTCCTTAAGTGACTGGCTTTACACTGTATTGGCAGTTTTCTCATTCATTGTTAATAATTCTTAGATACTGATATTGTTTTTTTTAATACCGTAGACCTTAGATGTTTCTCTACTTATTTCCTTTAAAATCTTGGCTTTCTAGGGCGTACTTGCCCAAACTCTATCTTGCTCGATTATTTCAGTTATACTACAATATGTTCCATGAAAACTGGAGAATTTATCTATTGCTACTACATATTGTAAGGATTGTATGATGCTTGAATTATTCATCTTTTCTTCATTATTTACCATTTACCAAACATATTCATATGTAATTGTCTCCAAACATAGACTTTAATTAACAAAATACCAGTCTTATTTTTGTTCAACTATCAATAAGCATAGTCTAACTAAAAAACTGCAAATTTCAGATTTCCTACTTATTTATTGTGAAAATTTTCTACTTATCTGGAATTTTTCTAGTTGCCAGATTCAGTCCAACATTAGACCCTATTGCTATATGTTTTTCCTCCCAACCTTGAGACTACTGTCACTGTCAGTCTCCCCCTCAGTTATCCCTGATTTAGGAACTTCCTTATTTAAATATCAGAAATTCTGCTATCTGGTCCAAACCAGACATAGCCACAGGAAGATTTGTCTAACTTATCATCACAAATTTTCCTCCTTCATCTCTTTTCCATTCCATGATCTTAGATACCCCTATCCTCTTGATCTTCTTGAATTAAATCCTTAGGAAATAAGTTAGGGACAGATAACTGTCCTTCTAACTAATTAGCAAGTAAAAATGATATTTACTGATAACTGTTGTTTTATTTAAGAAAATAATTAAATTCCAAAAATAATTTTTATAAGTCCAAAAATAAAAACTCTGTTTGATCTGCAGTAATTTAAATATTTAGATGGTTTGGGGATATCACAATATCCATCTTTTGAATTGAAATTATTGGAGTTCTTTTCTATTTCTAAGGCTTCTACAATGAGAAGAGTATGAGGAGAGTATTATGAAAATGGATACGAGCTAAGATTAGAGCCTGGTCAAAACAAATAAGGTGCTTGAAGTTTTTTTGGTTTAATTATTTGACAGTTACTTATTTTATTTTATTATTGACCACTTTGTTAATTATTTTATTTTATTACTCACTACTTTGTGATTGTTTCCTATTCTCTAAGCTCATTATTTATATGTCTGCTCAACATTTTCTCTTATTATTTATCGACTCTCCAAGCTCTCATTACTTATAGGTCTAGTCAACATTCACTCTTATTATCTATCGATGTTCTAGTCCCTGAAGATGGATGGAGTGTCCACCCAAAATGTCGAATAGAAAAAACTCCTACAGAATTCATATATGAAAGATTCAAACAATATGAATAACTATGGAAATCGCCACTCTCTCTATATATATAATTAACAAGGAAACAAAACAGAGAACTAATATATATTTACTAATAATTTAAAGAATTTAAAATAATATCGAGTTTCTCCAAAACATATCAAAAATGAATAGTAAAGGATAAGAAGAAAGAAAACCTACAGTCAATAATAATCTATTCTAACATAAAAAAGTAAAAAGCAAATAAATCTTAATAAACTACATTATCTAAATAGGTAAATATAAATATGTTTTAACTAAATATAATGATCGTAAGGTAATAAGCATTCATTGGAATATTAAACAAAAGGAATATAAAAATACTAAAATATGATATATATATAATATATATAAATCTATAGTTAAGAATATGGACTTAGATTAATGTCCACTAAGAATGTGCTTCTATCAAACCTAATGGGATTAATTGTGAACTCTTAAATATTTTTTTCTATGATCAAAAGAGGGAAAAGAAACGCTCCAATCATTATATTTCTATTGACCTCACAAGCCAGTGAGGCTGGATGTGTGGCAAATGTTTTGGAAATGAGAATGGATGTAAGTAAGATCAATGCAATATAAGAGACAATTTTTTTCATCTTAAACTCTCTTAGTATCACATAGGCGTACATCAAGTACCTAAATATTGTCATGTTTTCAATTAGGGAAAGGATAGCTTTGATTATGAGGATAGGATAGGGAATATTTCCCTTAATCCTAATCTTGTAGGTTATAAATTTGATTTGAATCATCTTGATTTTCTTCCACAACTCTTTAGATATAATGCAACCTCAAACCTCACATCCATAAAACAACAGGGGTGACAAGAATCCACAGATCAAACAAATTAAAACTATTTTCAAGTTCATAATAAGCTTTCAAACCTCTAATAATCATTTTTTCAATGTTATAATTCCAATTGAGCTGATGATGAATGTAAATACCTAAATACTTGTAGGAAGAAACCTGCTCCAAGTAATTGTTATCATAGATTATATTATCAAGATTGATAATTTTGGAATTAATTATAATTACTTTAGTCTTTTCTGTATTAGCCATCATATCCATCCTGGAACAATAATTGTGGACGATCTTAAGCTACATTATGAGATTATCATAGTTTATTGCTAGAAGAATGACCCAGCCAACACAGAGAAGTGTAATAACCATACAAACAAGCTTGGGGCCACTGCAACCTGCAATTTCCAAACACTCTTCTTGTTTATCAATGTAAATACGAAAAAGGGTAGTTGAAAGGGGACACCCCTATTTAACACCAATATTGCATTTAATTTGTATACGCCACCCTTCATTGGTTTTATTCTTGGCAACAACATTCTTCTAGAGTGAAATTACATTCTTGAAGAAGATTATCTTGTCTCTTATTAATATAAGACCTTGTCTTCCTTCTGATAAGAGATTTTTTATATTCTTATGTTTCTGATCTTAATAGTTTTGTAGGAGTGCATTTTAACTGCTTTCCTGGAAATTTTATAGTCCTTATCATACCAAGGGTTGGAAGTTCTATTATTATTTTTGTATGATACCTTGGTAGAGAATTTATTAATGATGGTGGAAAGGGTTGTAGTAAAATTGTAGTAAATTTTATCAATGTTCTTATTATACTTAGGGAGCCTAAATCCCTCACTAAATACATTAAGAAGAGATCTATGTTACTTCTATAAAAAAATGGTGTGCACTTGACTATCATAGATATTTTGCATGTTGGTTGGTATGCATGACAATATTGACAGTTAGGGACAGAGGTGTGTAGACAGAATCAGGTTCGTGACTATTTAGCATTTTAAAGTTTGTAATACGGCTGAAAACATGGGTGTTAGATATCACATAATATACAACACTGCTGCAAAACCCATCAATAAAAGTTATCTGGATAGAGGTAGGCCACTTGTTAGTTCCATTACAAATTATTAGGGCTTTGGAACTACAAATCTTGATATGCTTAGTACAAAATAGTAATGTCATCCAAATTTCTTTTCAATCTATTATCTAAGTCAACATCCTCATCTAGCAATAGGGGGTTAAGGCTACGATTACTTCTTGGGATAGTAGTCTGGTTATTAGTGGTTCTAGTACTAAAGTCCGTAAGTAAAAGGATACTAACTTCATTCCCTACGCTATGGATGTTTCGTTCTAAGGTATGAAAGGGGCAATTCTTATCCAATTTTTTTTCTTATAGGAGGTAGACTTGATAGGAGCGAAATAATGGATTGTGAGGACAATCCTATTCGTGTTAGAATAAAAAATTTCAAATCAAACACACTGATTGACGGGATCGATTTTATGAAGTCGAATGTGAGAATAGACCTTATTATTTATATAACAAATTATACCACCAACAGCTCTGTGGGAAGGTTTATTTTTCTAAGTTGACCAAAGAATGAACCCGTCAATGTGCGGGACCCTAGATTCCTCATGTTTCCATGTTTCAACTAAGAAAATAAGATCAATATCACTCAAGGTCCAACTTAGCATAGGACCTTTACAACATGGAAAATCACAAAAGTTTCAAAAGAGAATCTAGAGTGACCTTAATTCCTATTTGTCACTCTTATTTTTGGATCTATCTCTAATAATAGATTTCCTATTTCTAATGATTTCCCATTCTCTTTCTTTTTTGTCTCCTTGACCTTTTGGAGCTCTTTCCTTAGTTCAGGTTGGTCTTCTCGTATAAGGTATTCATTTATGAAGACTCATGAACGTTTTAAGCTTGGATATTTCCTAAGAATATCTAATTTATGGTCATTACAACTTACCTTAACCTGCATTATTCTTTTCTTATGTTTAATTATATTCCCCACCCTTATTTGGTCTATGAGATAGGCCATCTGAATTTGTGATTTGGTTTTAAATTGTTCTTATACTATGTCTAATGTGTCCTCATTGTCTTTCTCTTCTATACCAGTAATTATAAGATTCAAGGCTCTTTTCTGGAGCCCATGGTTTACTTCAATCAGTTTGTTAATTTATTCTTTTAAGGGTTTGATATTTAACTTAGTGTGTGTTATTTGGAGCTGAATTATTATTTAGGTTTTCTTTTACATTTTTGATCTCATCTTTGAAGCTGTCATTCTCTTCAACCATTGATTTTTTTTCTATATTTGATTTTTTGCATCCTACCCTTCATTTCTTGAAGTTCAGTGTCAAGTGTTATTATTTTATTTTCTAATGATTTGTGGGTTTTTTTTTCAACAATTTTAGATAATTCTAGCTTAAATTGTCTCTCTTTCATCTCTTCATTTTTCTAAATATTCAATATGCTCATAGAGGCTCTTTTCTCTATGCTTTTATAAAGATTCAATGTACTCATAGAGACTTTATAGGGTAATTTTTCTTGGCCTCCCTTTGCTAAAGGAACGGTTAGAGATACGGGGATAAGAACTTAGTTGTAGTAAATAAATCTTAGTAAGAGGAATGTATGTACCTGGTAAGAGATTGTATGCCATAGAGTTATATTACTGGTCGAAGACTTTGCAAAGAGATGTACCGACCATGAAAATCACCATATTTAATGTATTTATCATCGTTGGAGAGACTTAACATTCAAATATCACTACAGATGTTTGAAAGAATACTTCACCATCGAAGAGAGATATCACATAGAGGTCACTACATAAATTAAGGTTGAAATGCTTCATCATTGCAGAGAGATGTTTTTCCAATGAAGAGATATATAGCATGCATTGTCGTAGAGATATTAAAAACCACGAGGACTATTAACTGTAGACAAAAAAAAAACCCACGGAGCCATAGTAAAATGAGTTGCGGAGGTCCTTCTCTCAATCTCCATGGTCTCCCTAAACTTTCAATGATGGAAATGATCAATCGTAGCAATAACTTGGGCTTATTTAATACAAATATGGTGTTTCTTCTTCTCCACATGTTCAACCAACACTAATGAGTGATTCCTACCATGTTTGACATTGACTACATGCATAAGAATTTCCAATTTCTCCAATGTAGGGGTGTCCCACAAGAACATGGGATAACATAAAATCCTTTCATATTTCTAGGGTCCACCTAGTCTTTAATTGATCTTAGGGAGCTCCGAAAGGTATTTAGGGGCATGAATGTGGAAGGAACCTTATGCTTCCTCTAGATTTGGGAAATTTTGTCAGTGCCCCCCTAGATAAAGGGAAGATGCACCCTAGAAATCAGATCATTGGGTCCTTTCCTTATCCTTGCACCTTTGGATGTTTTAAGGAAAATATATTTAGTGGTCTTCTAAAAAATATCTCCATTTTTTTTATCAATGCGAGCCTTCTAAAAACTATGCATAATGGGTACTCGTTGAATGTAGAATATAATTATGCATCCAACAAGTGTCTACAATTGAAATTTGAGTAAACATATGAGATAAGCCAAAAATATAATTTTTCATACAACAAGTGTCTACCTCTTTCTAAATTTAAAAGATTTTTATTGGTTTATATATTTTGTGATGCATGAGCATCCTCCTCAAGAAAACATTGTATAATTGGTTGAGGTTGGGGATCTAATGTTTGATAATGTTTTTGATTTCTTAATAGGAAATTTTGTATATTTTTTATAATTGAGTAAGAAATTTGCGTGTGAGGGTTTAAATGTAAATATTCCCAATTATGTGAGAATATGAGAGATGTTAGACTTATGGAGATCTCATAAAAATCTTGGATATTAGGATATCCTAGAATAGGAAATTAGTTGAATTAAAAGTAGATTTGGTATAATCTATTCATAAAGGTAGAATTTAGATATAGAATTATTGTTGAGATCCTCAAGGGATCAATAAGAGATCTTAGGAACTAGTTGAGAGATCTCTAGAGAAGAACTAAGAACTAGAATGATCCATAACTAAGTAATTATTCCTATAGTTGTAAACCTACGTGATGTAGAGAAGAGGGAGAGAGGTGAGAGAGAAAAAAGTGAGGCTAAGTAGAGCTAGAAAGACCGATAAGAGGCCAACTTATGTAAATTGGCCCTGGCATACTGTATCTATGAATTTTATTTATAGATAGCATCTATTTGTATCTATGGAGATTATCTCTGTTTGTGAAATTGCAATTTGTTTCTGTGTGATATATCTGTAGGTTTATGGGTTGTATATGATTATGTTGATATTGGCTACACATCCCTTGGCTCATAATTAATCCATAGTGTGTGTGGCTCCTCTTGGTAACATACTTCATATATTATTTACAGAGTTTTGTGTTATCTGATCATCGAACAATTTGAAGGTAAACTCATGACACAAATCAATTACAATCAATGATCAAATGCATGTAGTGATTAGTTTGGCGTGAGGAAATTCCTCTGTTGATGTCAGCATAGTTTTGGTAAGGCCCAAGTCATAAGCATAATGAAAAGGAAGAGGGTTTCTTGTGCTTAGCATTGCAAGAAATAAACAATTGCTAGCCAACTTGTAGCTCTACACATTATGGTGGATAGCATGGCGATCTATTTTCTTTCCCACATATAAATGGTACCATTCAATTGGTTAGATAGTGGATAAAATGGTTTTATGACTTATGTATATATGCCATAGTTGTGTTATGAGGCTGCAATATACATTATATACATGTTTCTAACGTTACAACGTAGGAAAACAGAGAGGTCACAGCATTAAACAACGCCATGGGTCGCATCTGACAGAAAGGTCATGCCAGTAAATACATGGGTTGCGCCATGGGTTGCATTTGACAAAAAAGTCGTGCCATGGGTTTCCAGGAGAAAAAGGGTCGTGCATCAGAGAGAATGGTTGTGTCGTGGGTCGCGCTTGTAACAGAAGGGGCACACCAGCCTGCAGAAGTGTAGTGCCACTTTATAATTGTATTTGATCGACTTGTAGGAGTTCATGTTGTCACCTTAAACATTGCCCCACATCAATCTACACTAAAGGTAAAGGAGCGCGTGGGTTTCAAGCGATAAAGGGTTGACATACCCATGTTTTGTCTTAATCATGCTCAAGTATTACGTATAGCACAAAACACTGAAAATAAATTATTCCATGTTTATGTTATTGAAATGAGGGAATTTTAACGAAACAATGAGTGATAGGAAGGGTTGAAGTCTCTTTATTGAGACTTTTAGTGTAGTCTTAATGTTTTAAGGCTTCTGATTTTGGAATATAGATATGGTAGGTCATCATTTTCATATTAGAGCTTGTAAAAGTTCTTTGGGGAAAACTAGAATAGAGTTATGCTCTTAAAGTTGTATATGCAAATACAATTGTGATTACAGAAAGAGGAGATCAGTAAATACTGACCGAACAAAGCATGAAGACAAAGCTAGTGTTATTTGAGTGGATTTGTTAAAGATATTACACACGAACAAATGATTAGATTTTAAATCTGACAGGAGGCAGGCACCCATAGATAATGTGTGGCAGAATATTGGGAAGTAATTAATACTCTTAAGGAGAATTTACAGAGGAAAATCAAGAAGGAAGAGTCCATTCAAAGTGTAGATGAATGGTGGAACGAGATCACGCGGAGATCTTGAAGGTGACATTGTATGTTTTTATTTTTTAACTTTGGTTTTGAGGATTGTGTTTGTAGATTTCAGGTTGTAGAGAAAAAAGATGTTAGTAGTAAAGACAACTGAGAGGAGTTGTAACAAAGAAATAGTTGTGTTCTCAGGTGGAAGAGCATGTGAGCTCTTAAAGAGTGGCAAAACCTTGAAGAATACTAATAGAGGTTGGATGAGGAGGACAAGTGAATGTTCTCAAAGGTAGTTGAAATTGTATAGCCTAAAAAAGCAAGAGAGTTTCTCATAAGATGGTTCAAGAGGCAGATAGCCATAGATCAAGCTCAAGGATACATCTTGGTAAGGTAAGGTATCGATAGGTTAAGTTAAGGAGAAAAGCTTGCTGAGATATCAAAGGTATGCATGGAGGCTTGCTGAAAAGCGAGGCTTAGGTGCAGTCAACAAGTGAGCAAATGGAGTTCATAGAGGAGGAGAAGGTGATTGTTGAAGGTCATTGCAGAGGTTCAGAGAAAGGCCACAATAGAAGGAAATATGACAAGGCAGACGACATGAAAAGGAATCAAGGAGATATTGATAGAGAGAAAGATGAGATAAAATTCTATCTTGAGTTATTGATGGAGATGTTATAGATAAATAAGGAAGACCAGAGGTATGGTTGGATTATGAAAAGAAAACTCAAATGGCATGCATTACAAGTGAAGTGGGAGCATATATTAAATTCTCAACTGAAGGAACATTTACTTAGAGTAAATGAGTATGGGGATGAAGTTTTGGTATGTGAAACAAAACATGGCCCTTTTCTTTTTGAAAGTAGTGAAAATACAGAGGAGAAATCTACAGAGGATTTTATGAATCATATAAAGGATTCAAAGCAGCAAGAAGACCTGGTTGCTAGAGCATCGAGTGAGACCACAAGGTCTTATGTTTTTAAAACTAACAATTTGTATATGATTGCAGGTATTGCAGGAGATAGGAAGACTTTTGAATATGTCTTCAAGATGGGCGAAAATCTTGAAGTAAAATATGATCAAGAAAACCTCTTAGATGAGGAAGGCTTTGAATGGTTGCATCAAAAGGAGTTCATTGATGAGTTACTTAATGGGAGAAGACAATCATCTGAAGTTGTCATGGAAATGGAAGATCAGAATCTTATTCTGATGAACAATGAAGGAACAATGTCTTAGAGAGGTAAGCCAATGAATTTGACTAATGTTATTGATGAAGAAAGGTTGCGGGAGAAAGCTAAAGAAGAAGACAAGGCAAGGATATCTCTTGAAGAGGGCTTACAAAAAGATAGTAATGCAAAATGTGTTGAAGAAGGAGGTGAGGTAAATTTTTCTTGGGACAAAAAGAACAATCATAGGACTAAATGGAGAGGAAGGACAGCTACTGAAGGATGATAAGAAAAAAGAAGAACCTATTGAAGACTATAAACAACACCATGATGAAATACTTATGAGGTGCAAAAGAGAGATTGAGTTGCTGGAGTATTTGTTAAAGGAATAGGAGTATGAGAATGTAACTGCAGTTAGAAATGAGGAAGTCTCTCAAGATTTAATTGGGATAGAGATATGTGTTAGTTTCCAAGTTTCTGATGTACTGGCTAACAGAGAAGAAGAGGTGGATGAGTATGCAATCCAAAAGATGACAGACAATTTACTTCTTGAAAGTAAATTTTAGGATAAGAAGCAACAAATTGAAATTGCAGAGGAAGATGTTTTCAAAGACATTAAGGACATATGGATGAAAGAAAAAGATGAAAAGAGCAACCAACAGATTAAAAATGAATGTGAAAAATTGTAGCAGAGAAAGGATTCCAGGCAAGTTGCTTAGACAAAAGGATTCCCTGAGAAAGAAGAAATTGATTTTGTGATTGAAGAACTGTGGAAATTGATGATGAGACAATGCAGATGGAGACAACTGACAATAGAAGGGATAATCAATAAAAATTTGAAAGTAATTGAAGAAAGGAAAATGAACCAGAAGATAGCAGACATGCAACATTAGCTAAGGTGCAGAGCATTTGGACAATTACAAATTAAGGTTTGGGATCGTGGAGGTAGAAAGTCATGAAGAGTTGTAACTGTCACATTACTACAAAAAAGTGACAGAGCTTATAAACAAGAGTCTATGAATAGTTTTCATCCTCCTCAAGAAGACATTATATATTTGGTTGATTTAAGGGATCTAATGATTAATAATGTTTTTTATTTCTTAGTAGGAAATTTGGTATACTTTTAATAATTGAGTAAAAAATTTGTGTGTGAGTGTATTCTCAATTATGTGAGAATGTGAGAGATGTTAGAGTTGTATCCCTTGTAAAAAGATCTTTTCGTGTTATATTCATTTTATTGTCACGGTGGGAAGAAAAGTTAGAATATTGGCCGATGAAAAATAAGAAAGATAGGTCTAAAATTGATGAGTGTTATATGTGGACCTCAGCAATTCGTTCAAATACACGTTGACCTATTCTCGATCCTATAGCCATTTTCCCGTCACAATCATACAGAAACATCGCGAGTTTATTACTAATTCATTTCATTTCTCAGAAATAGGGTTTTTATTCAAAACGTTCAAACGTTCAACGTTTGGAATCCGTGACAGGGCGGACAAGTCGATGAGCGTGTTCTCCAGAAGTCAAGTCTCGAAGATGAGCAATTTTAAACGCAGCGATTTGGGGAAGACTTGTGAACGGAGATTAAGAGAAAAAGGTTTGAGAGAGCCTGCAACTCATCATCTAATTTGGTCCCGCTGCACGTTCAGACAGCACTAACAAGCTTGCTAACTGATGGGCGGCAGATTGTAATTAGTTTAGATTTATGTTGTTACAGCGATTGTCAAGATAACTGAGCCAAAAACAGTCATTTATTCGAATATTTTTTTAATCGCGGGTCTCACTTTTATATTGAATGTTTGTTAATTGTATATGATACTCTAATGTATATGGTGGGTCGACTAAAACTTAAATAAAATAAACATGCAATGTAGATTTATGTTTTGCAACACATTATTTGAGAAATGGTTGTGATGTATTCTCACATAACATGCTCAATCTAAATGCTTTGTAAATGCTCAACTAACGTAGATCCTTGTGAGAGATTTTGAAGGAAGGAACCATATAATAACGTGAACCTGAAAATGATATGCCTTTATGTTTATGTTGTCGTCAAGATTCGGTGTTACATACTTGTGAATGTTTTACAAAGGAAGATAAGCAGGTCGTTGCTTGGATGAACAGATACCAGAATGACGAACACATGTGATTGCAGGGATCTTAAAACAAAAAGTAGTCAAGCAGAAACTGATTAAAACATCAAAGAACAATTTTATTTGTGGGGAAGATAGAAGTTTGATTAAAAGATCATAGAAAATTATATTAATAGCGAAGATAAAAGTTTTGAAAACCCTGCACAGATTTTAGAAAAAATAAATAAAAAATGAAGGGAGAAATTTACTTATGCTTTCTGAAACCCAGAGATCTGATGATAAGGTAAATTTGAAATATTAAAAAGATACTTATAATTTTTTACTGTTATTATAGTTAATTCTAACTGTTTTTTTAACATATTTTTAAATAATAAAATTACACATTTAAATTAAATTGTATAATCTGAATGGTATATTTTATAATTCCATTATATCTGTTAACCAAAACTCAACCCCAGAAAATTTCTAATTATATATATAAATAATCTATTTTAATTAAAATATTTAAAAAAATAATCGATCATAAAAATTCTAAAACATTTTATTGAAAAACAATAATAATCCGAATTGTATATTTATAATTCCATTATATCTTTTAAACCAAAACTCAACCCAAGAAATATATATAGATATTAAAAGATTAATTTAATTAATAATATTTTGAAAATATATTCGATGAAGAAAATTTGAAATCATTTTATGAAAAATGTATCATGCGAAAGATTTTGATTATGAATTTTCAAAATATTATAATAATAATAATTAAATAAATATTTTAGTTTTAAACTTGATAATGTGTAGTGTAAGTAATATGTTTAACTTTTATAGTTTTATTTTTATTTTGATATTATATATGTAAATTTTAAAATAAAAATAAAATGTTTAAAGTTTTTTTTGGGTTAAAAGAGATAAATAATTAAAAAATAAAACATTAAAGAAAATTATTTGATATTTAAAAAAATGATAATGATGATGGTGGTTAACTTCGGTTAAGACCAAACATTGGTCTATTGGATCTAAAGAAACAAATTATTTATTTTGATTTAAGATTTTATTCCTATGCTCAAAAAGCTTGGAGAGAAGCCTCTCGAGCTCACTATAATTTTGACATTTTAAAAGGCTAGGAAGGTCATTATTGTAACAAAGATTGTGAAATTGAGATCTAATGTGGTTGTGCGCGGGGCACTCTAAGAGGAAGTGGTTTTCATCCTTTATGTTCCTATTGTCACATATATCGTAGATCCTTTCCATCCATGGCATTTTAGGAACTGCCCAATGACCTGTTTCACTATGGATCTCATGAGAATTCGTTTTAATCTTTGCTATATTAATTTTCTTCTTTGAGCTAATTAAAATAGAGAGATACTTTTGATCATCTAGGGTTGGGTTGATGACCTTCTTATAATAACTTAATTTTCTTTTAGCCGCTAAATCTTTCTCACACCACATTTTTTCTTTTAACTTAGAAATAACAATATCTTTAATGTTATTTATGTTTTGCAATGCATCATTCTCGTTGATCTCCCAATAGTTTAACCAAGCCCTTGCGTCTTTATGCCACCCTCGATTGAGCATTAGGTGGTTTTGGCTGGAATTTAAAGCTAGCTTAGGAAGTCTATGACCGTCTATGTTATTGAGCTTGTGCTTGTACATCAGAAACCTAATCATAGCTAGGCTCTCAATAAGGAAATACCTGCTTCTATAAGGAGAATAGGATAGGGTGTATTACTTTTAATTTTCAGGTTATAAGTTATAAAACGCTTCTAGATTTTCTCAATCTTTCTCCATGATTCTCTGGAGATGCTCCAACCCCAAACCTCACAGCCATATAAGATAAAATGAGTGACTAAAGTTTCAAAGAGGAACTTCTTTTTATCCCACATTACAAGGTTTGTTGTTTTACAATTATTTTCAAGACCAAAATAAGCTTTCCACCCCCCATTAATCATTTTCCCAATGCTATGGATCCAGTTGAGCTTGTGATGAATATCAATTCCTAGGTACTGGTAAGAATACACTTCCTCCAAGTTATTATTGTCATACATAAAATTAGCATAAGTGTTCTTCTTGGATTTGATAATCATAACTTTTGTTTTGTTAGTGTTAACAATCATACCCATGGTAGAGTAGAAATCATTAAGAAGCCTTAGTTGCTTATCAAGATCAGATGGACACCTTGACAAAAGAAAAATATCGTGAGCATAGAGAAGAAGGATGATGACTATCCGAGCTAAGATCGTGCCATCACATCTAGCTTGCTCCAAATAGCCTTCGACCTTATCGATGTAAATATAAAATGTATTATTTAAATATACTTTTCAATGTTTTATTGTCTCAAAAGTGTTTTATGGTATTAAAAGTGGTTTTCTAATTTAGTATGGAAGAGATATTGATATGTGTAAGCAGTTTGACAATTACATAAAAATAAAAAATAAAAATTAAATAAAATTAATAATATGAAGAAAAAAACAATGCTGAAACAAAAAATAGCCTTATGATATTTACTCACAGAATGAGAACCATTGTATTGACTCATGGTATTCATGTGGAAAATAGACTAATTAAAGGGAGAATTAAACCACCCTAGATGCATCTTAAGTCGAGATCTACCAAGTAGTGAGAGGGATCAAATCTCTTTTTACTCTAAAAGGGGTTTGCATCTCAAAAAAATTAATTCCTCTAGGAGCTTGGTAGATCCAAAATTAACATAGAAAGACTATAATAAAATATATTAATATTCAAATAAGAAATAATTGAAAACAAGAAAATCAAACTAATACTAAGAAGAGGTGTAATTGATTTAGTTTTTAAAAATTAATATCTAACATTTAAAAAATATTAATAATAATTAAAGAATTCACTGTGTATTATAAATAAAATATTTCAATATACAATATTCGTCATTTTGATATAAAATAGTTCATAAAGAAAATATTATTTCAATGCTATGTTACCTAAATATTTCAATGTTAGAAATGTGTGACTAGGTAATCCTCATTGATTTTCTAGAAAATCTTAATCTTAAATGATGAATCAAGAAGCATCAATCGAAAATTATATGTTGTTAACTAAACTATATATATATAATATAATATAATATATTTTATATAAAATTGATTGGGAACATTATCTATATATATATATATTATATATATATAATATATATAATATATATATATATAATATATATATAATGTTCCCAAATCAAATTTTATATATAATATAATAAATATATATAAATAAATATATATATATATATATATTATATAAATATATATCCCCATATCCAAGGATAACTAAGGGCATAGATTTACTTACGCCACTGGTTGCACTCCACGTGTCAATTGATTTAAGAGCTGGTGTACTGTTATATATTGGTTTTACAAAAGTCTCATGCATGTAATTCCACATGGCATTCGGTAATGAGTTATTTTATGATTTTTCTTCTGCCATCATGTGACACGCCTTATCCGTTCCCAAGTGAATTAATTTCTACATGGTTCTGTGTTATACGAGGATGGAAGGGATGTCTATTCCTCTGCCTTACATGGTAATCCCCGCTGCTTCGACGATGGGGAACACATCATACAATCCAACGGTGGAGGGGTATTCTTCTTTCACGGGCTGCCAAGCTATTCTATCGATGGTCTCGGAAATTGGCTCATTTGGTTAGTCGATTCTCCTTCTCTGAGGGTCTATTCGGGCTCCGCCTGTGCACTCAGACCCGAGAGCCAACTTCAAGTCCCTGTCCGAATAATGGCAGATCAATCATCAACTCCTCAGGTAATGACGAACAGAGTTATGGTTGCCCTGCACCATTTGATTATGCACTCCTATGCTTTTTTTATTATTCAAAGAATGACTCTCGTTGACACTAGGTTATACATCCACAGGTAAATTTGGCTATGGAAGCGGCCCGCAGCTTTGAGACAGTGTCAATCATATACTGGCCGGGGCTCCTTTAGCAGGTAAGTTCGTTGACAAGGAACTCAATTTATATTTCTTTGAATTGTTGCTACTGTAGATGGCATAGCTTCCTATGGTATTTAATTTGTGACAAATGTTTTCCATTTGTATAGGCTGGGAGCCTACCTTTTCTTGACGGCCTAGCCATGACTAGGGGAAAACCCCATCTCCACCCAGAACAGAACCCTAGCTATGGAAATCTCTCTGGCTGTGGCCTTGCCTGCTGCTCCAGAGATTCTTTTATGTTTTCAAGGGGAATAATTCCTTTGGTTCTTTTATAATTTTAATGAATAAGGGGTTTGGGGGGTATTTTTCCCTACCCAAGTTCTAGTTTGTACTGTAATGACTTATGTAAATTAATTACTATATTTTGGGCTGACTACAGTTTCTTTGTTCAGACCCTATGATTGTATATATTGTTTTTGCGCACACATGTGTTTATTTAGTTATCAACGTAGTAGGTCTATCCCTACTGGACTGCATTTTAAGAGAAAGATGTATCACTTTTGTTAGCATAGTAGTTCTATTTTTTAAGCCTAACAGAGGATTTCCGCACCGCAGCTTCCCTATACAGGAGTTTCAATCTCTTTTATTTATAACATTTAGGGTTTCCGCACAGCTTTTCTTCAAGTTTGTTCTCTATTTAAGAGGTGATGGTATGCACAACTTTATGGTGTTAAATATTCGCTCTGAGATTGGTTTTGCATGTAGTTTTGTCTTTATTTCCTCTTTTCAAGCTGGTCCAAGTCCTGCTTTTCCCACACACCTTGTAGCTTTTCCTCTTTGACTTTCGATGGCTACCCAGTTTTGAGTCTGGCATGATGTGGCGAAGTTAGGGGCGGTGAGTTTGTAGCCCTACTTAAACTTGCGTCTCCTTCTTGCTCAATGTCAGCTTTCCTATGGTCTCCCCATTGTTAGACTTGGTGTAAAGAGTGGTCTCCTCCCACCATGCTATTAACTAGCTCTTCATAATACGGGTAAATACAAACATTGTTACAGAAGCCTACATGGGTCCCTATTCTCCTTTTTCTTAAAGGTGTTCTTGGTTTATGATAAAATCAACTTCGTGACATGGGCATGAGGGTTATTCTATTTTTATATACACATGACTATTACAGAAATATAGGCTCAGTCTAAAAACTTGAAGCCACTTGAGGAGATATCGGTCCTTAGCCGATGGGGCAATCACTCCTATTTCGAGTTTGTCTACAATTTGCATCATGTTACACTTATTTGGTTGTTTAGAGTTCCCTTGAGTGTCTGCTATAGTTTCATTGTCAGCCTAAGGGATTTCCTTTTTGTCTTATTCTTAGGATCTGGAAAACTGGTTATATTATGGGATAAAATTTCTTTACAACAAATTCACTTTGTCTGCCCTTACCACATATAGTCAACAATCGAATTTACCAGCTTGTTTCAATCTCAAGTCTGAGGGAAGTCTTATCTACACAGATATGGTTACGTTGCAGGATATGGGCTGCCCTTTTCTACTCCATGTCCTCCCATACCCAGTTAACGACATTAATTCTTTTTTCTTGTTTTAATTTAGAACTTCTCAGCGCCCTATCGTGTACCCTTACACTCTACTCTAAGAACTACAACTTACAGGAATTAAACATTCTTTTTCTTTTGGATTAAGTCAGAGCCACATACATGTGTCATCCTCCATAAATGCACTTCCACTTCTTGTTTTCTTAGAAGTGGTCACCCTGTTCTCTGTAGCTAGTCCTCCACTCGACCATGAGACTGTCTTTCAACACCAGTCTCCCCCCTAGCTTTCTCAAAGATAACTCTCTTTGCTCGTTGTAGCGCTTTGCACTCTTACCATCTGATCCTCATCAGACATGGTAAGCCAACCCTTTCCCCCACTACATGTCCTCTACAACATGGTGTTTTTATTTTTCCCCCTCTTCCCTTTTTCCTGGAATCCATTACATGATTAGGGAGGGGAAAGGTGGTTAGGGTTTGCAACCGTTTCTTTATTATTTTTCTTTAAAATATATTAACTCCTCAGAAGTTACATAACATCCATGTTACTAGGAAATTATTCCACAATTCCATTTCTGAAATAAAAATAAATATTAATTAATTCATGTAACAGATAATAATCATCATCCTTTCATTTGTGTCCCTTTTTTTAACTAAGGTAAATAAAAAATATTTACAATAGTCTAGGGATATGGAATCTCCCCCTCCTGAAATTAGACATCATCCCGATGTCCTTCGGTTCTAAGCAACCCTGGGTAAGCCTGTTTCATGAAATATTCATCCTCCCAAGTGGCCTCATCAGGCCCAAAGTGTTGCCACTGCACTTTAACTTGGGTAATATCCCACTTCCGTAGCGTGACTTCTCTCCGATCGACGATGCTCAATGGTTCATCCCGGATTTCTCCTTCCAGTTCTACCTACAACATGCAACATCCTGAGTCAGTTTTTCTTTCAAGAGAAAACATTTAGATTGATATTTCGGAGATAATTCTCACCTAAATCTCCTGCCAATTAATCACATGTTTAGGATCATAAACATATATTTTTAACACGGAGATATGAAAGACATTGTGGACTCGTATGTGACTAGGCAGAGCAAGTTGGTAAACCATTGGCCCAATTCTTGCTAAGATTTGGAATGGTCCGCAGTATCGAGGTGCCAACTTAGTGCACCCGCTCCACTGTGGTGTGCTCTTTTTTGCTCAAATTCTCACACACACATGATCATCAACTAGATATTCCTTAAACCTCCTTTTCCAGTCAACGAAGTTCTTTTGCCTATTCTGAGCTCCCTTCAAATTAGAGCGCACCTTTTTCACCAGTTGCTCCATTTCCTTAAGCATTCCAGGGCCTAATCTCAGTCTGTCTTCCGGTCCACTCCAGCTTGATGGGGTGCGACACTTCCATCCATACAATACTTCAAAAGGGCTCATCCAAAATGATGTGTGGTAGCCATTATTGTATGTGAACTCAACCAAATGAAGATAGTATTCCCACTTGTTTGGTTGCTGCATCACATAAGCCCTCAATATATCTTCCACCACTTGGTTCACCCGTTCAGTTTGCCTGTCGGTTTGAGGATGACAAGCCATGGTAAAGTTTAGCTGAGTTCCCAATTCTTCAAACAATGTCTTCCAAAAGACCGACGTAAATTTTACATCATGGTCTGAAATTATTGTCTTTGGTAACCCATGCAGCTTAAATATATTTTGCATGAATACATGGGCGATCTGCACAACTCTGTATGTAGATTGCACTAGTATAAAATGTGTTAACTTACTTAGCTTGTCCACCACTACCAAGATGGAGTCATTGTTCTCCTTTGATTTAGAAAAGCCTGTTATAGAATCCATAGTGATGGTTTCCCACTTCCATTCTGGAATGGGTATTGGTTGTAACAAACCCACAAGATGTTGGTGTTCTACTTTAATTTGTTGACATTCTAGACATCAAGCCAAGTATCCAGCCACATCTTTCTTAATTCCTGGCAAATGATATTCTTTCCGGAGTGCGGTGACCATCTTTTGATATCTTGGGTGTCCGGCATAATGACTGCTATGATACTCATCCAATATCATATTTTTAATGTTGTTCTAATTGGGTATGTACAGCCTACCCTTATATTATAACATTCTAATAGCATCCAAAGCATAATCCGATTTTTTTTCTTTCTTGTTCGATAGCTACACTTGCTACTTTATTTGCTGATAAACAACATCTTGTTCGGTTGCATTTTTAATCATTTCCCCGAAGGGGCATTTCCCTTCACTGCAAGAAACCTCGTATAAGAATTGCAACTTCTGACTCAATGCGTCAGCCACCCGATTCTCCTTCCCCTTTAAATGTTTGATCTCAAAATCAAATCTGCTTAGAAAATCCACTCACCATTCTTGTCTCACATTTAGAGTGGGCTGGTTGAAATAATTGGTCAGACTGTGGTGGTCTGTCAATAACATAAATTTTTTCACCATGAGATAATGTAGCCACATTTTCAAGGCATGAATCACAGCTACCAGCTCTAGATCGTAAGAAGAATATTTCTACTCACACTCTTCTAACTTCTTTGATTCATATGCTATCACCCTTCCTTCCTGCATTAACACACCTCCTATCCCTTCCTTACTTGCGTCAGTACACACCACATACTCTTTACTGGGGTCGGCTATGCTTAGAACAGGTGTCGTGGTGTGTAGATATTTAAGTTGTTTGAAACTTCTTTGACATTCAGGAGTCCACCTGAAGGTTCTCCCTTTTTTCTGCAAGGATGTGAATAGATAAGCTACTCTTGAGAATCCCTCTACAAACTGTTGGTAATAACCTGCCAGCCCCATGAATGATCAGATATCCACGACATCCTTGGGTACTGGCCATTCCATAATGGTCCTTATTTTTTTAGGATCCATGGCAATCCCATCTTTAGTGATCATGTGGCCTAAATACTGTATCTGCTCCTTAAAGAATTCACATTTACTGAACTTAGCATATAATTGGTGTTCTTAGAGGGTTTGCAATACTAACCTGAGGTGCTCCTGATGCTCCTCTTTAGTCCGAGAGTAAATCAATATATCGTCAATAAATATCAGCACAAATTTATCTAAATATCGATGAAACACACTATTCATCAGACAGATAAAGGTGGCGGGGGCGTTAGTCAACTCGAAGGGTAACATCACAAACTCATAGTGGCCATACCGAGTCCTAAAAGCTATGCTAGCTATGTCATCCTCTTTAATCTGGATTTGGTGATACCTTGATCGCAAATCAATCTTTGAGAAAAATATTTCTCCCTTCACCTATGTTATAGCTCTAACCCAAAAATGATATAGATCTGATAAGAAAAGATAAGATAATGCAAATAAACCTGGAAATAGATATAAATGCTTCTTTATTATCAAACCCTTAAGGTAGGGCAACACCATACATTCACTCCTTAAGGAAGGAGAATACTCCACAAGCCATATGCTTGTTCATACAAGAATACTTCTCTTCATATCTCTCGATGTGGAGTCTCTAGCCTCTATATAGGCCTCATACATACAATACCATGCATCATTACCATGGTTTCCTCATACCATCAACTAATACCATGGGCCCCTTACATTATTATTAACTACTTGTGGTCCCTTACATGACATGGGTTAACCACCTTATTTATTACTATGGCCCATCCCATTATTACATTATTACCTTGGGTACCTCCCTCGGTACCCCATATTACCCCCCTAGGTATATAACATTCCACCCCCTTTAGCATGTTTCGTCCCTGAAACATGGGAAGAACACAAATAATAAGATCTACTCAAAAGAGTAGTCCACTGATACCATGCATGTGCATCTAGCCATTCAAGAGAAAGGTGAACC
>APFE031242147.1:38473-49845 GCA_000404065.3 Pinus taeda
ACAAAATGACATATCGATTTTAAAACTAAGATATCTAAATAAATAATATAAATATTATTAATTAAATATAATAATGATGAAAAATAAAAAATATTGAATAAAAAATTAAACAAATAAAAAATAAATAAATCTTATGCCATATATGTTTTTGTAGACAAGAGAAAGGAGGGGAAATGGAGGTCCAATCTAGGGTGGCTAGCTACTTCATGGATGGCACAAAAGGGTGCAACTGTTTGTACCAATACTGCACACGTCCCCATCACTACACGTGCAAATCTCCTACGTTCTACCATTGGTGGTTTTGGGGTTTTTACTCCATTTACTTTTACCTAATCCCCCATTTTCACTCTAGAGCTTCCTTGTTTGACCTGTGGCCTCCCTTGTCCATTTTTTTCGCTTTGCTCCTCCTCCCTCTGGCGGTTACCAAGGCAGCTGGCATTGGTTTTTTACCCGGACAACAATGGACCTAGATATGGTGGATTATTCGGAAGAGGAAAGAGTGGAGGACTCCATCTGGACTTCGTAACCTACTGAGTTTTGGACCATTTCATTTGGCAAGGATTTGCAAGAGACAATTTCTAGTCTCTCTATGCTATCTAGACCACTGGACCACTAGCTCATCCTACCGAATGACCCTCCTGCCCAGCCATCGCTCTCAACTCCCCCACCGTCCTCGACGACCTTAGGGTTTGCTATGGGATGCCTTAACCCTAACCCTTCCTCCCCGGCCCCTGGACAATTTTCTCCCCTAGTTTTTCCGTAAACCCTCCCTCTCCCCGCGCCCCTCCGATCTCTCTAACCCCTCCATGCACTTCCCCTCCACCCTCTGGCAGTTTCACTAGTATCATCCCCTTGCAAAAAGTCTCCCCTCTGCTTCTACCCCTCCCTCGGTGAATCCCCCCATCCAAAAGCACTCCTCAGAAGTTCGAGGGAACCCTACAACTAAGGATAGGATAACAAAGAAGACGCAGCGCTTTAGAACAAGGGAGGTGGACTCATTTCTCAAGTTGGAGGAAGACATTCGGCTGGGAGAAACCATGGATTTTGCTGATAGGGTACTAGTAAGTAGAATAAGGGGACGCAACTACATCATGGACCAATTGAAATCTTAGGTTTCTAAGGTCTGGGGGAACCACTTGGCGGAGTTTCTTACTATGCAAACGTTCGTAAGGGGCTGGTTTTCTCTGAGATTTTCCAGGCCTAACCTCACAAACAGGGTACTCTCATCGTATTGGCATTTTGAACATGCCCTAGTCCTAATAAAGAGATGGTCCCCACTTTTCAATCCGGACACGGAGCAACTCGGGGCCGGGCCGATTTGGGTAAGGCTTCCTAGCCTCCCCCTGCACTTTTGGTTGGAGGACATTTTTAGATGTATTGGGAATTCAATCGGCACATATATGGAATCAGACAAGTCATATCTATCGAAGGGAAAGATAACATTTGCTTGGATGTTAGTTCATATGGACACTTGAGGGGGTCTACAAGAATATTTGACAGCTCAATGGAGGTATTTCACATGGAAGCATCCCCTAGATTATGAGGGCATACCATACAGATGTCGACACTACCATAAAGTGGGGCACATGTACAAAGATTACCCTCTGGTAAAAAACCGTGTGCGACTACCGGTGGAGAATGTGCCAGAAAACCGTCCCCCACGAGAGGAACCTCCATCTACTATCAAGGAAGCTCAGGTCCCTTATGAACTGATCGATGCAGACATGGACCCCGAGAAAGACTACAGGAAGAAGAATGGGAAGGCTCCTCTCTAGCCTCCCTCCTTACCTCTAACTAGAGCACAAGTGGCCATAGGGGACGCTCACACCATGAGTATGTCTTCTCTCTCCCTCTCCTCTGTTATTTCTACCAATGTTACTTCTGTTATGCCTTCTCTTTCCAGGCATGCTTGTTCAATTGTTCCCCCGAATCTCCCTTTAAGCGCATCCTCTCTGCCCCCCCCTGGACCTTCCCTTCTGTCCCCCATGGTCCAGCAGTGCAGTATTGCAGTTCCCCCCGCCCCCCCCCCCCCTCCCCCCCGCCGATTTTCTCCTTCCTCGGCTTCCTTGGAGAAATCGCCTTTTCCCTTTCTCAGACCCTGAGTATCACGAAACGACGTTACCCCCCCATTTAGATGCACTCTCAAGGTTTGATTCTAATAGCTTGTTGAGGTCTGTGCTCCCCGCCCATCTAGTTTAGAGGGCGACACTCCACTTTCCAAAAGCCATGCATAAAGCTGAGAGGAGTTGCTTAGAGTAAGACAAAAAATTTAAAGTGGGCTTTAAGACTGGAGAGCCTATCCCCACCGCCCCTCCATGAAGCTCGTCTCTTTTAATTGTTGTGGGATGGCTAACTTAGACAAGAAACTAGCCCTCAAGTTCTTATTTTCCTCTAAGAAGGTTGACATCATTTTCCTTCAAGAAACCCTTATTCTGCTTCTACTGTATCATCCCTTCTCACTTCTTGTGATGCAGGAGCATCAAGACCCTCTTCATTTGTAAATATGGAATAAAAAGGGGGTGTGATAATTTTGTTATTTTTAATAAAATAGGAAGTGAATTTTATGTAAATATTCTTTCTAAATAAAAGGATATAGTTTAGGAAAAGGAATTGGGATAGAACTTCTATATTTTTTTAGGATAAGAGTGGGAAAAAGCTTCAAGCTTTAAATCTTTATGTAAAGAGAAAAAGCCTGCTTTTGTATCGGATAAGGACCGAGAAGGCCTATCCTTTAATTATAAAAAAAATAGCAAAGCTCTCAGGGAGAGTGAGTGAGTGTGAGATTGAGAGCAGGCACTGTAAGCCTTTAGAAATTTGCAAAGGGTCAAATGAACGAAATTCAGGCCAAAGTAGGAGGTTTTATGTAAGTAGTATGTATTTGAATACAGTTTTTTATTTCTGCCATCATGCCATTATTAAACTTGTGTGAGATTGGTCGCCAAGCTCAGAGAGGAGAGGCGATGTCAGTGTTTTTTTATGAACTCTCTCATGTAATGAAATTGAATGGTATTATTAATGGATATATCTTTAAATCACTGTAAAAATTTTGAAATTTCTGTATAGTTGACAGGGGCGCAACTGTTTGTAAGTGATACATGCATTAACTATGTATGAATACCGTGGGCGATGGTGGTAATATAGGTTCAAAACTGGCATAAATTTCCAAATTTAAAAGGAGTCATACAAGTGACAATCTTCTTATATATTGTTGGTTGAATACAGGCTGCGCGTGTATTTATTCTCTGTTATATTGAGTTCTGGAACTGTCATTCAAAGGCAGGGATCCTATCCATATTGGCACTGGATATAATGATACACACATAGATCTGAACCGGCATTCACAGTCACATAATTATCCGAATTAACTAAAGTGTGGAGAGGGGTCCATTGGCGGAACAGTTCTTAGCCATTCATACAAATAGTTAACATATTTAGGCATGGGAAGAGTGCCAATGATATACATATAAACGGTATCTTAATACCTGCAAGCGTGGCACAATCCTCTGAATCTTGTTGATGAGTCTTGTTAATTTAAGGGTGTCCATCTGATCATTCAAGGGCACGCATTAGTGAGCTCGTACTTTGATATAATGTCAGGAATGCAGACCTAATGAAGAGTCATTGTTTCTTGACGGGTTCGTCACAAAAACTGGCTTGAAGAAGCATGCTGTGGGTAGTTGTGTTCCTTAGCCTGTCTGCGGCGGAGAGGTCGCTGATGACAAATATCTTCAAACAGCATTGATTCTGTTATAGCATTAAGCACTAAGCAACAAGGATGGTTGAACCTTCCCCTTCGGCGCTTTAAAAATCCAAAGCGTTTATGCCAAAATGGATGCATGCACTCAACAGTGGAATTGCATTATTATTTCCGCTTGGTGCCTTTCCTGGCCATTGAAGCTGGGAACATGCAAGTATTATATGTGTGGAATTCCAGTATTCTTTGTCGAATTCCGAGCTCAGTTGATAATCAACAGTTATATATTACATGCATGGCATTCCCAATATATATTGTTGCGCGGAGTTTGGAGTTTGGATTGAGGATATGAATATAGGTTGTGGATGTGACTCATTTAGGTTGAATTTCATGAAACTGAGTTGAATTTTATAAGATGGAGCGAAGACTCTTTAATTTAAATGAAATCTTTCATATGAGATTTAATGTTCTTATAATCATTGTGAACTAATCAAGTTTCTACGAGAGAGAGATTTTAAAAGATCCTGGTTATGCAGGTCACCCTACATCAAGTGGTAT
Source organism: Pinus taeda (assembly GCA_000404065.3). Classification (NCBI taxonomy): domain Eukaryota; kingdom Viridiplantae; phylum Streptophyta; class Pinopsida; order Pinales; family Pinaceae; genus Pinus; species Pinus taeda. Next base: position 42,726 of record APFE031242147.1, read on the forward strand.
CAGAGCTAGAATGCTCAGCTGAAGATATTTTTTTCTTTTCTGAATGAGAACAGAAGGTTTGTCGAAAACTAAGAATGTTTTTGAATGTGTGATGAATGACTGAAAGGAAGATCAAATTTTTTTTATCTGATATGTAGCATACACAATTGCAGTGGAGACGATTGTAGAGAAGACAAGATCATGCAAGATCTTAAGAGGTGAGATGATTTTTTGAAATTTATGATTTAAGTTTATGGTTGCAGAGAAGGTGGCAGTCAACCTGGCATTTAGCTAAAGGCTGGATAGAGAGCACAATTACAGTGGGAGGTGAGTTGAAGAGATAACCTAGAGAGTGCAGAGGAGTGCTCAAGAGGTTCCAGAGGCAGTGAACCAAGTACTTACCAAAAGACCAGATCCGGGGGGAAGGATTGGTGAGGTAAGTTACAACAAGAGAGATTGTTGTTGCAGAGGCTAGTACAACTCATGGTGAGTGAGAAACTCATGAGGAAGCAGTCTGCCAGAGGCAAAGGGAGTTTTTCTAGAGGAGGAAGAGGTTCAGAGAAATGCCACAGAGATGAGATGACTGCAGGAGTTCGAGAAAGAAAGAGCGCAGAAATAAAGGTACAGTTGCAGGTACTGGAAGAATGGTTGCAAGAGGAGAAAACTCAGAAAGGGAAATGGCTCTTTCCACTGAAGGGAAAGAGAGTGATTTGGCGACAATTGCAGAAGAGGTTGAGGCAAATTCTGATTGCCTTGTTGAAAAAGGGACTTAAATTTCTTGCGCCAGAGTTGGATTTAGAAAATCCCATGTGCAGAGATATTAAAAGGAAAATTTTGAAGGAAGTAGTCAGGACTAAAAAGGCTTGTAGTTTTAAAACTGATGAGTTGTGTATGTTTGCAAGTGCAGAGGAGGTTTCCATTGGTGAAACAGAGGAGGAGATTATTGACGAATTCTTGAATTATTGGGTAGATCCAGATTAGCTAGATAATGTGAACTCTTGTGTTTGTATATCTGACAATTGTGATGTGATTACAGGTGCTGAGGAGGATTTTCCATCTTGTGAAACTGCTACATCACAAGAGGAAGTTCTTGTGGATGTTGAGGAAGAGAATCAGTCTGAAGCATAGATAAGGGAAGTAACAGCTGATAATTTATGTATAAATGCAGGTGATGATGATATGCTTCAGTGATGCTACAAAGAAACTGCGTTATTAGAATATTTGTTGGAGAATCCACGGTATGACAGGGAGATTGCAACAGATGGAAAAGTTCAATGTAGTGAACAACAGGAAAAAGACATCATGGAAGCATATGAAATTGCAGGTGACAAGCAAAGGAATGTTGCAGAGGGACAGGAAGTTTGGGAGATAGCAACATCCATAGTGATAGCTAGAGCAACATGTGGGGCGACATTTATGGTGGCAGCTCAGACAACAGTGATAGCAGCAGAAGAGGCACTGACGCCTTATGATTTTTATTCTAATAATTGTTTTGTGAATACAGGTCTAAATGAAGATGTTGGAGAAAGTCTATTAGATAGAGAAATTGAACTGATGAGGTAGATGATGATGAACCGGAAGAGACCAGCAGCAGTGAAACAAAAGAGAAGAAGCAAAAGGAAGACAGCAGAAGATTGCGAGAGCACAACGAGTGGAGCGATGCAGCATAAAGTGTGGAAACCTGGAGGAATACAACGAACAATAGCACATGATGACTTGTAGAACAAGGTGTGGGATCTAGGCATACACAGATCTGAACACATGATCAGGGGATCATGATTAATTTTAAGGTTGGGTGTATGATGCAGGAGCATCAAGACCCTCTTCATTTGTAAATATGGAATAAAAAGGGGGTGTGATAATTTTGTTATTTTTAATAAAATAGGAAGTGAAGTTTATGTAAATATTCTTTCTAAATAAAAGGATATAGTTTAGGAAAAGGAATCGGGATAGAACTTCTATGTTTTTTCAGGATAAGAGTGGGAAAAATCTTCAAGCTTTAAATCTTTATGTAAAGAGAAAAAGTCTGCTTTTGTATCAGATAAGGACCAAGAAGGCCTATCCCTTAATTATAAAAAAAAATAGCAAAAATCTCAGGGAGAGTGAGTGAGTGTGAGATTGAGAGCAGGCTCTGTAAGACTTTAGAAATTTGTAAAGGGCCAAATGAAAGAAATTCAGGCCAAATTAGGAGGTTTTATGTAAGTAGTATGTATTTGAATACAGTATTTGATTTCTGCCATCATGCCATTATTAAACTTGTGTGAGATTGGTCGCCAAGCGCAGAGAGGAGAGGCGATGTCAGTGTTTTTTTATGAACTCTCTCATGTAATGAAATTGAATGGTATTATTAATGGATATATCTTTAAATCACTATAAAAAGTTTGAAATTTCCGTATAGTTGACATGGTGCAACTGGTTGTAAGTGATACATGCATTAACTGTGTATGAATACCGTGGGCAATGGTGGTAATATAGGTTCAAAACCGGCGTAAATTTCCAGATTTAAAATGAGTCATACACATGACAGTCTTCTTATATACTGTTGGTTGAATACAGGCTGCGTGTGTAGTTATTCTCTGTTGTATTGAGTTCTCGAACTGTCATTCAAAGGCAAGGATCCTATCCATATTGGCACCGGATATAATGATACGCACATAGATCTGAACCGACATTCACAGTCACATAATTATCCGAATTAACTAAAGTGTGGAGAGGGGTCAGTTGGCGGAACAGTTCTTAGCCATTCATACAAATAGTTAACATATTTACGCATGGGAAGAGTGCCAATGATATACATATAAACAGTATCTTAATACCTGCAAGCGTGGCACAATCCTCTGAATCTTGTTGATGAATCTTGTTAATTGAAGGGTGTCCATCTGATCATTCAAGGGCGCACATTAGTGAGCTCGTACTTTGATATAACTTCAGGAATGCAGACCTGATGAAGAGTCATTGTTTCTTGACGGGTTCCTCACAAAAACTGGCTTGAAGAAGCATGTTGTGGGTCGTTGTGTTCCTTAGCCTGTCTGCCGCAGAGAGGTTGCCGATGACAAATATCTTCAAACAGCATTGATTCTGTTATAGCATTAAGCACTGAGCAACAAGGATGGTTGAACCTTCCCCTTCGGCGCTTTAAAAGTCCAACGAGTTTATGCCAAAACGGATGCATGCATTCAACAATGGAATTGCATTATTATTTCCTCTTGGTGACTTTCCCAGCCATTGAAGCCGGAAACATGCAAGTATTATGTGCGTGGAATTCCAATGTTCTTTGTCGAATTCCGAGCTCAGTTGATAATCAGCAGTTATACATTACATGCTTGGCATTCCCTATATATATTTTTGCGCGGAGTTTGGAGTTTGGATTGAAGATATGAATATAGGTTGTGGATGTGACTCATTTAGGTTGAATTTCATGAAACTGAGTTGAATTCTATAAGATGGAGCGAAGATTCTTTAATTTAAATGAAAGCTTTCATATGAGATTTAATGTTCTTATAATCATTGTGAACTAATCAAGTTTCTACGAGAGAGAGATTTTAAAAGATCCTGGTTATGGAGGTTACCCTGCATCATCTTGGCTCCCAGGATGGTCTTTTCACTCTCTCGATGACTCGCGTAGATCAAGGGGTTTATCCATGGGCATATGTAATAGATCTGTTAAAACATTGAGCATATGGGGAGGCCGAGGCTTTCTCGGTGTAGACATATACTCCCTAACGGTAGAATCAGAATTCCAAATCCTCAATGTGTATGGATCCTGTCAGGACAGGATGGCTTTTTGGAGACCTCTCCTCAGCTCGTCTCTACTTCTCCAAGACAATGTTATTATAGGGGTGATCTCAATTTCTCCCTGGGATATTCAGAATCCTAGGGAAATCATGCTGAGGTTGATGCTTTGATGGGTCTTTTTGAGAACCTCTCGGAGTCCCACAGTGTCGTCGATGTCCCTTCAACAAAAAGAGTAGCCTACTCGGAGGAATAACAAAATGGGAGAATCCATTTTGGCTAGAAGACTTGATCACTTTCTTACTAAAGAATGCCTCATAAATGGAGGACATTGTATTAGATAATGGGTAATCTTGGGTGGGTTGTTGGACCACCGCCCTATATACTTAGAGATATAGGATGTAATTAGTAAGCCAAAGGCCCCTTATAAGTTCAATTCTACCTGGCTACAAGATATGGAATATATCAAGCTTGTGCCGGACTTCTGGAAGGCACACACTCCTGGTGTATCAAGGGACATAACTCAGAATTTCCTCTGCAATATGAAGGGACTGAAGAGCCTTTCTAAGTCTTCGGCTCAGAATAAAAAGGAAGCGCACGATTTATCCCTCTAGGAGGCAGAGAGGGCCATACTTTCGTTTGAGGACGACACAAGAGGTGTCTTGAGGACCCAAGAATAGAAAGAGGCCTATAGTGTTGTGATTCAAAAGAGAAACCAAGTTCTATCAAACAAAGAAGCAAATTGGAGGCACCGGAGTAGGGCTATCTAGCTAAAGGAGGGGGGTGATAATACTAAATTCTTCCATAAACATGCAATTGGTAGAAAGGCTATAAAGACTATATGGGAACTAAAGGATTCAGAGGGTAGATCGGTTCAATCCTTCAGAGATTTGGCTTCTCTAGCTTGCTCACATTTTCACAATATTTATAAAGCTCCTCCTTATGCCTCCCTCGCTGAAGTGATGAAAACCATACAGCTTTTCCCAAGTTTTTTTGAGCAGGAGCTAGCAGGAGAAGTATCTATGAGAGACCTAGAAGATACTTTAAAAATGTTGAAGAAAGAAACGAGCCTGGGACTAGATGGCTGGACTATAGAATTCTATGTGATATTCTTTGAAGTGTTGGGGGTGGACCTCCTACAAGTTATCGAGGAGAGTAGAAAGAGAGGAAGGATCTCAGGTATCTTGAAGGTTACTTTCATCACCCTCATTCCAAAATCTGACAAACCCTCCTGTTTGCATGGTTTCAAACCCATATCCCTCTGCAACTGCATTTACAAAATTATAGCCAAAATCATTGCTAATTGCTTAAAGCCTATCCTCTCGCTCCACATTTCCCAAGAGCAATTTGCCTTCTTGCACAATAGAAAAAACCATGAGGCCATTGGGACAGCGAAGGAACTCCCTCATTTAGTCTAGTATTAGAAAACAAAAGGCATGATCCTGAAGATTGACCTCTCTAAAGCTTTTGACAGAGTCAACTGGCTATACCTTCGCATGCTCCTTACCCATATTGGCTTCCCCTATCCTTTTATCAAATGGATCATGAGCTACATAACCGATGTTCCCCTCTATGTGCTAATAATTGGCTCGACTTCCCCTCTTTTTCATGTAGAAAGGGGACTCAGACAAGGATGTCCCCTATCCCTTCTTTTTTTCCTCCTAGTCATGGAGGGCCTCAGCAGATTTATCCATGAAGAGCATAGGAATGGGTGCTTAAAGGGTATAAAATTTACTAATTCCCCGTCCTTGACTCATCTATTTTTTGTGGAAGATGTCCTCATCATTCTCGATGGTAGTCTGAGTGTCCTCGCAGCTGTCCACCAAGTCATGGGGGTCTTTCAAAGGCCACAGGAATGGTTGTAAATGAATCCAAATCAACTTTATCTGCACTTAGTTGTGCATAAAATGAGTTATTAATTTCACTAATGAAATTCCCCTTTGTCACTTATTGATTTGAAGAAGGCTTGAGATACTTGGGTTACCGTCTAAAGCCATTTGGATACAAAATTGCGGACTGGATATGGCTGATCACAAGGGTGGAAAAGTGCTTGAATATATGGTACCATAAATACTTATCTAGAGCTGGTAGACTAATCCTAATTAAAGTGGTCCTGGAAGAAACCCTAGTCTATTGGATGTCCCTAGCATGGATTCCTAGAGGCATCCTAGATGGGCTTAAGAAAATATGCTACAGATTCTTATGGAAGGGGAACCAGACAGGTAGAAGTTTTGCTTGGACAAGATGGGAGACACTGGCACTGCCTAAACATTAGGGGGGCTTAGGGTTTAAGAGGTTGGATTTTTTCTCAAAAGCGCTAGCGACAAAACCGGGCTGGTAGCTACTCAACAAAGATAGCTTATGGAAGAAGGCAGTAACATCAAAATATATAAGCCCCATAAACCCACTAGATTGGATTCAACATGATCAAAAAACATATGAAAACATCTCCAACATTTGGAAAGAAGTAAACAAATCAAAGGACCTGATAAGGAATGGTTTGACTTGGCGAGTTCGCTCAGGCTCAAACATGCATCTGAGAGTGGACCTGTGGGTGGGGTGTGGCAATGCTCACAAACTCCCTAAAGACCTGAGACTCCATCTAGCTAAATAGGGAATTTCTCATCTTAGTCAAATTGCAGACAATGAGCAATCCTCCTCAGCACAATAGGCGTGGAAATCGGGAGCAGTCCTAAATATTCCTCTACAGTGGCAACAAATTTGGAGCCTCTACATTATAGAACTAATGGAGGCTCACATCACGATCATGGAAGGGGAAGATGAGCTTATTTGGGCTTTTGCAAAACATGGTTACTACGCTCCTAAGACTGGATGCCTGGTGCTCATGGAACCCTTTAAGCCACCAAACTCTGAGATAATATCGAACTGTGTGATCAGGTGCACAGCAAACTTAATTAAACACACAGCAGAAAAATAAACAAGCACATAAGACACAGGTTTTAACGTGGTTCACCCAACCAATCTGGGCTACGTCCACCAAACATAGGCATCAGAAATATATTATTCAAATTGGAGATTACATCAAGAAATCCTCACACACTCTTAGCAAATCATCCGAATGATTTCCTGTTATATAGCATGGAGAATCTAACAGCCTCATAACTCCCTCACATCAAATATAGGAGTCATTAACTCCCCCCCAACAACCTGGAGCTAATCTAGGAACTGAATCCCTATTGTTGTCATCCTTTAGAGATTTTTGCCTATTTGACTAAAACAGAAAATCTCAACAATCTCCACCTTGACAACAATTCACCCGATGCCCTGTTATTATTATTTTATCTTTTCTGCAAGCCAAGAGAAGCCAAACACCAGCGTAGCTTCTCCAACAAAACTGGTTTCGTGAACATGTCTGCACAGTTCTCCTTTGTATGCACCTTTTCAAGAG
>APFE031242147.1:61690-72618 GCA_000404065.3 Pinus taeda
AATATTTAATATATTAATTAAGAAAAATATATAGAAAGAAGTACAGTAATAATATGATAGAAAGTAAATATAGGAAGGAGAGGAAGAAGAGGCTAATATCAAAAGAAAGGAAAATAAAAAAAAGAGGAAGGAATTGTAGGGGAAGAAGAGATTGAGAAAAGAGGACTAGGGGATTAGGGAAAAATGAGATGAATAATATGATTCCATGAGTGGCTAAGCTTATATTTGTCACAAATCTAGGTGTTATATCTATAAAAAAAAAAATAATAACATAATATCACATGGTAATTTTTACCACTACAGTGCAATGTAAACATTACTACACATACAATTTATGTTCACCTATATAATGGCAATCTGATATGATTTCTAAACTATATGGTTACCTTTATTATCATCCAAATCTTAAATCAAAACACATCTGTAACATACCCCGGTAACCTCGCATGTAAAAGTAGGGAGTTAGAATTTTTTTATACAAATTACAACAGTAATTATCTAATTCACAACTCCACAATTCATCATTAACCATTAGATATAATGTTCAATAGTACATCAAGTAAATTGCCATCAAAGACAGTAAGTTACATAACCATTGCATAACCTTTAACCACCACTGTGGTAGTGTAATAACATAAACTGTCTCATGAATCCTTGCATCCATTTCATAATTTCCATAAAAATATTAATTAATCTCATACTTGGACAATATGATCATGCCATTAAATAAAGAACCATCAACATCAAGGATTCAACATCATCAAACCGACACAAAATGCAAACACACCATTGAACACCGATATACCCTAGAAACCCCGTAGGGTGAAAACCAACAAACGTTTAATCTTATTATTAAACGCTCGTGAGGGTTTTCACCCCTCACTCAATGGCTCATAAGGGATTTCATCCCTTAACCATTGTTATGAAATCATTACAATGAATTATCATTAAGTTGTCACATAACTAGCTAAAAGCTAATACAGTTTCCATGTAATCTTTTACTTACATACCGCCACATACAACATTTCTTGTGGCATGATTATTGTAGCAATGCTCAATCCTGCTACTCAAATTCATTTGCATCATCCATTAATCCTTTTCCTGCCACAAGATTAAACATCACTTTCCTTTGGCACCATTTGCCATATTTTCCTGTCAATGTAGTTGTCAACAAGCTTGGCAATAAGATTAGATACCATAATAATGAATCAATAATCAACCTCTAACAAAGATCTTTTAGCACCTACTCATATGCATGAGCAAGCATGACATACTATATAACTAGTGCATATACTCAAGTAAATATTGTTTGACCCCCACAATGTCTATTTACACTAATGCATAACTCTCCTTAAGAGTTCTAACTCATTACTTCTACTAACATGTAACACTAATGCCTAACTCTCCTTAAGAGTTCTAACTCATTAGTTCTACTAACATGTAACACTAATGCATAACTCTCCTTAAGAGTTCTAACTCATTAGTTCTACTAACATGTAACACTAATGCATAACTCTCCTTAAGAGTTCTAACTCATTAGTTCTACTAACATGTAAAACGTTCGTTATAACTTCATATATGTAATAAACCGTTATTTCTATGCTTAAGCACATATGTTCTTTTCACATAGTTATTTCTAGAGAACTCAACATAATCTCTCTATCATACAAAGAACATAACTCCATATCACAATGACTAATATTGTTCATACCATTGCTTATCATATTACCCTTCTCTAATGTATGCAACACATATTCCCTTCACTAGAATATTACCATCATTTCATACAACAAACCACATACCTCTTTCTTAAAGGAAGTCATTATAATCCTCATTTCTCTATCTTCTTATATGAGGGTTTCTGAAGATTCCCTTTCAAGAAATTATTAAAGATATCTATTTTTATGCATGAAAATCAAGATACCAAAACAAGGTTTACTTACCCTTTTTGCATCAAACTCAAGAAAATCAACACAACTCATCATCAACACAACTCATCTAGCGAGACAATCTCTCCAAGAGATTATTATTTTCAAGAAAGTTAACATGACCACTTTCTCTAAGTACACATAGACTCATATTTCCATAGTCACATTAGCTACCCTTATGTGCATGCAACATGTGTTTTTTTCCTAACACAATTATTTTTACTTTAATGCACATAGTCTTTTCATGAAACAAGTAAAGATTCTGATTCTTGTATGAACACTATTCATATGTGTCTTTAAAGAAAAGAACATCTAATTTTATTTCCAAGAAAACTCTCATAAAATCCTTCATCTTCATACATGAAGTATGCATACTTTTCTAAAATGAAGCTATATTTATGTATATATATAATATACTCTTTCTTCAAGAAAGTTAAAAATGAATATCTATGTGCCTAGAAGCACATCTTTAGCTATCTTTATCATGCATGTAATGCATACTCATTTTCACTAGAAACTTAGAAATTAGCTAGTATTACAATGCAATAGCATATATCCCTTTCCAATAAAATCCAACTTAACTTCTATTTCTATTATATGCATTCTTTCTTTCCATAAATGCAATATTAACTTCTATTTCTTTAAAATGCATTGTCTTTTCCAAAGATGCAATATTTACTTCTATTTCTCTAATATGCCTTCTCTTTTCCAAGAATGCAATATTTATTTCTATTTCTTTAATATGCATTCTCTTTTCCAAGAATGCAATATTTCCTTCTATTTTCTTTAATATGCCAAGAATGCAATATTTACTTCTATTTCATTAATATGCCAAGAATGCAATATTTAGTTCTATTTATTTAATATGCATTCTCTTCTTCAAAAATGCAATAACGATTATTAGAATATGTATTCTCCTTACCCAAAATAGCTATTTCTATGAGCAAAATAACATATACTTATCTCTTTAGTTGACCACCAAGAGCTATTCAAACCACGGACAGATCTATTTCTCCAAAGACATCCGAGGGAAAACAACAAAGTCAAAACTGGTATGATCAATGGGGTCCAACTTCGGCATTGTGAGATCTTCGTGAGATCTTCCCGCATCCAACTGAGAAAACTATGTGCACTCTATATTCCAAGTTCTCAACTTACGCACAGTTCATACTCCTCTGGTTTCGAAGCAATTTCGGAAAGTAGACTCCTTCATTCATCTGCTGCAACCGCAGAGAACAAAAATGCCAACATAACACGCAGTGACAGTCAAGAGATTTGCCACTCCCGACACTGCAATACCTCACACACTCGCCATCTTCCCCTTCCTTCAGATTACTCTTTCGCTATTAATTCACTGGCATCCATCTCCACCAGGAATGCGTGCATGAAAACCAAGAAATAAAAAGCCCTCTACCTCGAGCTTAAAAGATTCCTCAAAAAACCCATAACGGTGTGTCATCCATACACAAGTTCATAAATAAAATACATTTTCAACCTCTTCCGCATCCCGCAGTTCTATCAAACAGTTTTTCCTCCTTTCTTGATTTCATCCTTATTTAGAATTAGTTTTCATAACTGAACTGTAACGTTTATTTATTTATTTTACCATGAGTTATTTTAGGGATGTTACAACATCCTTATAATGTATCAACACACACACACACACACACAGATATATATATATATATATAATATATATTAATATAATTATTTATATATTATTATATAATATATATATATATATATATATATATATATATATATATTAACGTAAGTATTAATACAGTGGTTTGTTCTTAACCCAATCATAACATTCAATCTTGTTTTAGTTTAGTCTGACAATCTAATGAATATTTCCGGTATACATATCCCAATGCAGATCCAAGTCATTTATTATCGCTGATGAATTAGTTGCGATGTTTATGACTCCCAACAATTCTGCACACCTGCGACGTTAACATTGTAGTTGTGGCATTTGGCTGAGGCGTGGTGTATTTACTCCTGCAGTACTGTGATGCTATCATTCTTGGAGGGAGCTCCACATCAATGGTACCTAATCAACGATGTGATCGAACAACAGGGAGGAGTCTCCGAGTTCTATTCATCCGACGTTTGGTGTCTTCCCTCCATTTTGACGAGGGTTTCCTCTATTCCGAGGAGGGTTTTCACGCTGAATGATGGTAGGTCATTTGTCTATGCTCCTTTGTTGGTTGTTTAATTGTTAGGTATGAGAATTCATATGTGTCTCCAATAGATTTTGGTTCCTTCGATAGGTACAAAATTTCTTTCTCATGCCCGCGTTCTAAAGGGAGGAGGGTTTCTACCCATAACTCCAGCTCTGGGTAAGAACTGTAAAATATTAAGTTTTTTGTTTATTTATTCAACTGTAAATTTTGACTTTAATGTTCAGCTTTATAAGCCTATTATATTCTTTCAGGTGGAATATTCTTAAGGTTTACCAAGACTTGGGAGAGGCATTCAATCTTGTCTTAGCTCCTTCTCCTGGTCGTGGCACCATCACATGGATGAAACCACAAGTATTTTATTAAGTTTGTTATTGTAAGGCTTGATAGCGAGAGGGTTAGTTGTCATAAGAGAGTATGCTATGGCATAAGTAGCTATCTCTGTATTTAGGATTTTGAGTTGATTTCACCGGACAAATATTGTATAAAGTTTAATGGCGGGGCTATCTCCCGACCCAACCCTAGATTTTATGGCTTTTGTTTATATTGATGGATAATGAACTTAGGTGGGACTTGCTTTGGATGGCGATATTCTATAAGATACTTATTCAACCTCTATTTGAATTTTCTAAAGCTTAATATACATATGATATTTTGGGAGAATGGGCATTTAATAGTGATTTTTGCTTTGACTATTCTAGCTCTGTGTATGTTATTCACGCAATTTCCTGTGTTAAAGCTTGGGTTGGTCGGGGTTCTATGACCCGTCGACTATGACTTTAAATTTATTAGTTACTATTTACAATACTATATCTTATTGTCTGCAATTACCATGAACAAGTATATAGAACATTTGTAACATTATTTAGCTATTCTGTTCTTTCTGTCAATGATTTGCTTAGTTAATTTAATTGAATGTTTGAAGAAAAAGTCAGCCTTTTATTCAGAGTTTTCACCCTTCTTCATAGTTAATAATTCTTAGATACTTATATTTTTCTTTTTAAATAGCGTAGGCCTTAGATGTTTCTCTACTTAGTTCCTTTAAAATCCTGGCTCTTTAAGGCATACTTGCCCAAACTCCATCTTTCTTGATTATTTCGGTTATACTATAGTGTGTTCCATGAAAAATGGAGAATTTATCTATTGCTACCACACACTGTAAGGACTGTATGTTGTTTGAATTATTAAGCTTTTCTCTGTTATTTACCATTTACCAAACATATTCATATGTAACTGTCTCCAAGCATAGACTTTAATTAACAAAATACCAGTCCTTTTTTTGTTCTACTATCAATAAGCATAGTCTACCTAGAAAACTTTAAATTTCATATTTCGTACTTTTTTATTGCGAAAATCTTCTACTTATCTGGAATATCGCTAGTTTCTAGATTCAATCCAACATTAGACCCTACTGCTAGCTGTTTGCCTCCCAACCTTGAGACGACTGTCACAGTCGGTCTCCCCTCGAGCTGTACCTAATTTAAGAACTTCCTTCTTTAAATATTAGAATTTTTGCTATCTGGTCCAAACTAGGTGTAGCCACAGGAAGATCTGTCTGACCCATAAGCACAAATTTTATTCCTTCATCTATTTTCCATTCCCTGATCTCAGATACCCCTATCCTCTTGATATTCTTGAATTAAATCCTCAAGAAATCAGTTTGGGACAAATAACTATCCTTCTAACTAATTAGCAAGTAAAAATGATATTTACTGATAATTGTTGTTTTATTTAAGAAAGTAATTAAATTCCAGAAATAATTTTTATAACTCAGAAAATAAAAAGTCTGTTTGATTCACAATAATTTAAATAGTTACATGGTCTCAGCATATCATATCTCCCCCTCCAAGATGCAACATCATCCCGATGTTTTCTCTCTAAAAATAAATCTGGAAAGGTCTCCCTCATAAATTGCTTATCTAATTAAGTGGCCTCTTCTAGCCCATAGTACTACCATCACACTTTAACCTGGGTGATAACTCGTTTCCACGGCATTACTTCTCTCTGGTATAGTATAACCTGAGGTTTGACTAAGAAATCACCTTTTGGTTCGACCTATACATAGCAACAAAATAACTTAAGCCATCAATCAACTTGTTTAATAAATATGTATGTAAACGAGAAATTTACTGAATACTTTACCTGAATGTCTTGACAATTGAGTACGTTTTTATTATCATAGATGTATTTCTTAAGCATACCAACATGAAAAACATTGTGCACATGAATGTGGCTGGGTAAAGTGACCTGGTAAGCTAGTGGTTCGATTCGAGCTAAAATTTGGAAAGGCCCGCAAAATCGGTGTGCTAATTTAGCACATCCGGTCCATTGCAAGGTTATTTTTTTGGCTCGTAGTCGACTGTGAACATGATTTCCTACTTGAAATTCCAAGAAACTTCTTTTCTGATCAGCAAAATTCTTTTACTGGTCCTGAGTGCTTTCAAATTGTTTCATACCTTTCTCACCATCTCTTCGATTTCCTCTAACATATTTGGTCATAACAACAACTTGTCCTTTGGATAACTCCAACTCAAGGGTGTATGTTACTTACATCTGTATAATACTTCGAAGGGACTCATTTGTAAATATGTATGGTATCTATTGTTATAGGAAAATTTCACCAGGTGCAGGTAGTCCTCCCATTTTGATGGATGTTTCATCACATAAGTTTGCAACATGTATTCAACTACTTGATTCACCCACTTCATCTGTACATTCATTTGAGAGTGATAAGTGGTGCTTAATTTTAATTGGGTGCCCAATCCTTCAAAAGGGGCCTTCCAGAAGGCTGATGTAAATTTCACATCCCGATCGAAAATAATCATTTTGGGTATTCCATGTAATTTAAAAATATTTTGCACAAAGATATTAGCAATTTGTACTGCCTTATAAGTTGATTGGATAGGTATGAAATGAGAATATTTTCTCGACTTTTCCATTACCACCATAATGGAGTCATTTTGTTTGTTTTAGTTAGGAAATCCAGTGATGAAGTTGATCGATATGGTTTCCGATTTCCATTCCTAAATAGGAAGACGATGGAGTAATCATTCTGAGTGTTGGTGCTCAGCTTTTGTTTGCTAACACTCCAGACATTTGGCTAAATATTCGATTACCTTCTTCCTCATACCAGGTGTAGTGGCCAATCTAGGGTGCTAGATTAGACTAGATTTATTATTGACCAGGGTAAGTAAACTTCGAGGCATGCATCTAAAATCTATAGACATAAAGGATTCCTAACTAAGTGTTTGTTATGATGGGCGACAATACTTCTTTACAGAAGGTTGAGAAATGTTTCCCTTCACCTTAACACTCAGATCACCTAGGTTATCTAAATGTCCTAAGGATACAGCGTATGGCTAGACTGAGATTTTAATCCCCTTACAAGGATGTTGTGCACAAAAGCTCTGTCTAGTTAACACTGAAGCATTCATAAAGAAATAAAAAACACACTGAACTTTAAATGCATAAACAAATAGAGTCTATGGAGATGCTTTAAAATATAACGATGGATCAAATCTCTTACAAGACCTGGTTCAATGATCTAACGATAAGATCTTCAAGCTATCACCATAAATACCATTTGTGAGAATTCATAATTGAATTGACAGAATCATGAACATGGAAATAACATTAAATAGTATGCGTTCTATGTAAATTCAAAAGTTTTTAAGGAAACAAAATTAATAGTATACCAATCCACGTAGGGCTCATCCACGTTTCAATGGTACACTGGAATGAACTCAAGCAATGAGAGTATTAACGCATAGACAATGCTGGAGTAAAATCGTAACTATATTCAAACGCTGAAGATTGCAATCACATATATGAGTTCGGTTCTCAAAACAATACACAGAGATAGTAATCGTAACTATCTCTGAAAACCAAAAATAATACATAGTCTTTATCTTCCTTCCTATCTCAATCGAATTTACATTCATTAAGCAGATGTTTCTGCTTTTACAATGGAGTGATTTTTGGTCATTATAATATAAATCGATTTCCAAAAAAGACAAAATGAAACCGGTTTGGAAACCATGGCTTTTACTACCTCTCTAACCAAAAGGTTGGGGTTTGACCCAAGGTTGACCGCATAACCAGGAGCTTTTTATCTACTGTAAAATCGATTTTTCTCCATGCGTGTACATTCAGGAGCTCGTTCCTATTCATTGCTTTGGCTTGCCTATCATGCCACATGTCAGATGATAAACCATTTATAGGATGTTATGACTTCTTGTAACCTTTTTGTTGAAAATTCCTAATTTCTAACATAAAAATTCATAAATTAACTTTAATGCAAACTAACAACTATAATGCTATTAGCTAATCAATTTTGATTGATGTAAAGGGGTCTATGGAGGAAAAACATAGACAAATGGTGATGTTTTTAGAAGAAAGACATGGTAATGGAATGGTACCAACATCTCCCCCAAGCTTAATGTCTTAGCATGTCCTCATGCTAAGCCGGATGTGATGCCTCTATACTCTGTCCCTGCCTGTACCTCTGTTGCCTTTAACAATGCATCTATGTTCTTTTTAGCTTGGGCTTCCTTCTAGATGTGGAGCCCATGCTTCAAACTCTTGTATTTCTGCTTGAGGGCTTTCTTTTGGGTATACCATTTAGTTGCCTAGTTGCAAATGTCAGTCTATTCAACCTTGAGCTCTTTAATTTTCTCCTTAAGCTTCTCATTCTTCTGTTGGATTTTCTTACTTTGAGTTTTCAACGTCTCATTCTCGCTCTTAATAACATTTTCCAGCATGTTGGCCTCCATCAATCCTTCTTTTTATCTTTCAATTTGCTTTTCCAAAATCCTTTGTTTCTTAGTTGCAGGTGGTGACTCCTTTCCTTGCCTATTGTTTCTCTCAACCTCCATTTCGGCTTCTTGTCCATGCTGTGAGTGAGCGCTGCTCTTGATGTCCTTCGGTGCATGTGAATTTGATTTAGGTTGATTTTCTTGTGGTTGGGCCTTTTGTGCTCTCCTGGATCTTCTTGTATAGGTTGTGAAAAATTTATCTTGCTCCATTTTATGGGAAGCCTCTTGTCCCATATTTCTCGTCCTCACACTGCTACTGGGTGGAGGGACATTGCTTGATTTATGCACAGGAATCTCTTCATCAATGTCAAGCATATATCCTGATTGCTCTTGATGTTCTTGCTCATCCTCTCCATCCTTGATTTGATTGGCAACCAGTAATTCCTTCCATGTCTTGCCCCTTTTCTGCACTTCAAATTCAATGAGAATCTTAATTAACCCAAAATTATATAAACTTTTGTCCTCATTACCTTTCTACTTTTGGATAGTCTTGGACATCTTGTTCAAGCTCTGCAAGAGGAAATATGGTAAACTAATAGTGCACTACCCATTTAAATGTAACAGAAGTTTAATATGGTACAAATAGACTATGCTATATCGACCCTCACACGTAATAAACTTTTGGATGATATACACCATCTCTTCCCATGGATGCATCAACCAGCTCCTTGGGACACCCTTCTTCCAGTTAACCGATGAAACCCTCGACCTGTACATGAATTGGGTCCATGATTTCTCTTTGAATTGTTTAGTTTTGAAGTAGTTCTCTCCTTCTGGGCTGATCCCTAAGGACTGTGCTATAGTGTCTTCTGAGTCTCTAAATGAGAAATTACCTATCAGCGCCTTCTCCCCATTAAATATAAAGGCAAACTATTTAGTCACTTCCTCGTTGCTTCCATTAAACTTCTCCAAGAAGGGTAGCCATTGTTTCTCTCTTAAAATTGCAATGCAGTCATCGTGGTACTGAGAACTATCAAATGTGTTTGGCTCAACGCTATTAGTCATTTTGACAAACAAACTCTTGCTCTAACCCTCTTCGTTTATGCTTATTAATTGAACAAGGGTATTTTTGTTTGTTACCTTTGCTTTTTGCTTCACACAACTGACCTGGTGGCGTCCTCTGTTCTTAGCAATCAGCTCTTTCAATGGCTTGAGCAGTGACCAGATGACTGGCCTTGAATTATGGCAGAGGTGGAAATTTGTGAGCCCAAATACTGTGCTTTTGTTTTGTAGCACTTGCTGTTCTCGGCCTCCGTTTTTTTTTAAATCACAGCACTTGAATTTCTAATATGGAACACCCTTTCTACAACTGAGAATGAAATAGAATTTTAACAATTGACTCGACCCAATTCAATATAATAATAACAGAGCATATTCATAGTCCAATGACAGAGGAGTAGCTGTAGTGGGTTGTGTGAATACCATCAAGAGAACGCTGCGAGCATGTATGAAGTACTGGAGTGTAATAACGGATAGTCGTTTGCATGAGTCGACTTGGTCGAGTGATCATGTTATAAATTGGTCGATTCAAAATCAATGCATGAATCCGTGTAACATTTGGCTTTCCAAGAGTTCACCACCTATCCCTTGCTCATTTGTTCTTGGCCAGCTAAGGAGATGTTGGACCGATAGTAAGGTTTGATGGCTGATAGGGAGTGAATAACAAGGCTGGGAGGGCGGTAGGATAGAGGATTAAAAAAAGGGAAAATGGTAGGAGAAGTATGAGGATAGGCTAGAGTGTTGGAAAATGGTAGGAATTAGGAATATGACAAGAGTGGTGGATATGTGGGTGTTTCTGAAATTGATTATAAGCAGTTATAGTCATCACATTTAACACTAAATTAATCCACGAATTTAAATGTTAAAAATAAAAATGATAACAATACTTTATACTTCTATTGGTTGATCAAGAGTTGAGTTGGCATGCATAGGTAGGATTTCTTGTTCAGATATGAGTAATCTTTGTTGTCCATAATAGGTCCCTCTGAGATGAATTTGGATGC
>APFE031242151.1:0-10530 GCA_000404065.3 Pinus taeda
GGGGCGCTGCCCCGGACCCCATAAAGTGGGGTTACAGGTACCCCTCAAACCCCCTGTTAACTATGTGGAAAGAATATAACACAACCCAACAGGTGGAAGCGATTTGTCGATGATACAAATATAAAATGGACACATGGTGAAACAAAGCTCGACAAGTTTTTTATTCACCTAAATTCTATCTCCCCAGAAATAAAATTTACGATGGAGCTTGAGGGAAATTGGAGCATCCCATTTTTAGACATCCTCATCATCAGAAAACAGGAAGGCTCTTTAGGGCATAAGGTTTTGAGGAAGTCAACCCATGTAGAAAGTTACCTTCACGCTGATTCCCATCATCACCCAGCCCAGAAGTTTGGTGTTCTAAACACTCTTCCTATCAGGGCCCTTCGAATTTATGACGTTGAGCATCTAAATGAAGAGAAGGAGCATTTAGTTTCAACCTTTCAAAGTATAGGCTACAAAGAAAAAGAGATTAAAAGAGCGATAAAGAAAGCTGAAAGAAGGATGTTATCTCGTGAACCTAAGTCTCAAGACCAATCTCAGTGTGGTAGGGTATTTCTACCTTATATTCATGGAGTAACAAATAAGATTGCCAGAATCCTAAGGAAGAAAAACATAAGCACGCAATTTTGAGCACCTGGAATGATTAGGCAAGGTATGAGGTCGATCAAGGATAGTATTGATAGACATCAACTTAAGGGAGTTTATAAAATAGATTGTTCGTGTGGAAAAAACTACATTGGTGAAACAAGTCGCTCCGTGCAGACAAGACTCAAGGAACATGGAGTTGATATTAGAAATGAAAGATCTCGTACTTCAACCATGGCAGAACACTCGTCAAAAACTAAACACCATGTTTGTTTGGAAAACACCTCAATTGCCGCAAGGGAAGAACAACATCATAGGTGAAAGATTAGAGAAGCTCTTGAAATTATCAAACATCCACATAATCTCAACAGAGACAATGGTATGGAGATTAGTGGAAGTTGGCTTCCCCTAATCACAGAAATTAGGGTCACCAATACATCTCAGGTATAGCAATCAATGGTAGGTTTCCCTCTTCCATTCTAATAATTAAGTAGCTAGTAGCATTGCTATAATAATTCAAGTATAATAATAATAATAATGATAATAATAATAATAATAATATTTAGTACTTAATTACGACATTTACAATAATACTTTAATATTATCAGCGGCTTTATACTAATTATTATAAATTGCGGTATGGACAATTGGTAATAAAGTATATTAAAATATATTAATGAGAAATTATTAATTATTAAACAATATTTAAACATTCCCACTAAAAATCTGATAACTATTTAATATAAATAATATTTATTATTAATTAATTATTAATATAATATTATATTTATTATTTTAATAGTATTTATTAATATTATTATTAACATTAATTATAGGTATTGAATAAATTATCAACATTAATATATCTTAATATAGTTAATTATTAATATTAATTATTAATTAAATACTAATTATTAATTATATATATAGCATTATTAGATTTTAAATTTAATTTAACACCTATATAATATTATATTCACCAAATCCATATATAATAAAATAACACATACATTTAATAATAAACAATTATAACTAACAATATATATATATAAATATAATAACAATATACTAAAGATTAATCATTAATACCAAAATACTAATATTAAATATTCACTTACTATTTTAATAATAAAAAATATTATACTAAAATTAAAGCTATATGAATCAAAATTTATATAATATACTATATAAAATAATTAAAGTAAATAGAAATTAATTAATGAATTTTAATAATGAATTACATAATAATAATTTTAATAATAAATCAAGTAAACAAAAATAAATATTCAAAATTCTATAATTAATATTATTAAAATAGCCGACATTCATCTCATCTTTTAATCTTCTCCTCATTGCTATTTAAATCCCTCAATTAAGCTCTTCTACTATCAAGCATTCAAGCAGTCCTAATGACGGATCCCAGTTGGGATTTGAAACATATGCTTATTCTATAATTCACCCTTCGGGCAAACCTATTGCTATTAATGTTTTAACGAGTCTAGCGACAGTGAGACTCGGTCTCGTCTAGATGGAAAAGCTTGTCACTATTGTTTTAACGAGTTTAACGACAAGGACAACTCGGTCTTTTTCATGTTTAGATAGTTTGAAAAGGGACGAAAAGAAAACTCCACAAGTTCATTTTCATAAAGTAATCCCTTAGGCCCGAAAAAGGATAAAATAATACAGGAGGGATGACATTTTGAATCACTTTAACGAGCTACAAAGGCCAAGCGCTCGACAATATTTTCATATTTAACGAGTTTGAAAAGGGTTTAAAGAGGACATGATTTTGAGGAACTAGTGGTGTTTAAGGTAGCCACTAGTTTTGATGATTTTGGAACTTCTCAAAACATGTTGACTTCTGTGAAGAGGCTAGCTAATGAGACCACACATTGTGACTGTTCTTCAAAATGGGGTAAAACAACCAAGTGGAAGCATATGATCGACCAAAGGAATGGTGGTGATGGGATGTACACGACCAAGGTTCAAAAGGCTAATAGAATGGAAATCATAAAGGTTAATTACTTGTAAATGGGTTCATTTTTTTACAAGCTTGAACCATGGGGAACTATGCTTGGCTTCAGTTTCATTTTTACACAAGCTCGAAATGTCAAAAATATTCTTGGAGTTAGTTTCATTTTTACACAAGCTTGAGACGAGAAAACTATGCTTGAGTTGGTTTGCATACCCCCAGCATGATGAAAGGGAGAGTCTCTTGTAGCTAGATGGAAATCATTGCGGTGAGGTAGGACGGTTATCCAACACCTCTTTGGTTTTGTCCAGAATAGACAAAGGTGAATGGTGTGATAGACCAGTCACATAACCTATAGGGAAACTTATCTTTACCATTAGGTGCGTGCCCCCCAATCTTCATTACCTTCACCAGGCTACTCATGCTATCAGGTGGATGGAATGAAGGTTCAAGTGATACCATTGATGTAAATGGACCGTTTAGGAGTGATGATTGACTTGGAGATATGTTTGGAAAGGGAAATGAAGGCTCGTCAATGGTGACAACCTTGCCTTCATGCAAGAAATGCATCACTCAGAAGAGTGTTGAAATAATAGATTCCCTGTGATAAACATAGTCACACCCAAGAACTAAATGGTAATCTAACAGTCCTGGGACTACCATCACATTCAGATGAATGGTTTTCCCTCCCAAAGTAATAGGTAACTTAGGAAGGGTCCCTAACGGTCGACTTGTTCCCTTGTTAAAGCTTAACAAATTCAGTATAATAGGCATAAGTGATGGCGAACCAAGCGCTTTCCAAGCAGTGGAGGAAAGGACACTCACTAGTGCACCTTCATCTATAATAGTGCCAGACACTATCATTTTACCAACTTGTACTATGATCCAGAAAGGTACATAAGAAGGAAGGTGTGATCTTGCTAGTCGATTCCAATCAAAGGAAGTGACTAGACTACTTGGAGAGGGTACCGAAGAAGTAGGAGAATTAACCCCTTGATTTATGAGGACTGGAGGGTTTTCCTCATGTCTTAGTGGAATAGGTAGATTGCCCCCAAGTTAATTAGAATCTGAAGTAACAAAAAGAACTTGAATGGTATCATTTTCACTCCCTTCGGGAAAGGTACAATTCGCTGATGGTGAAATTGGGTCAATTGTTACCTCGACCTATTGATTTTGGTCGGATATGGATTCATAAAATTCACTTTTAGAGAGAGTGGTTTCGACCAACAATTGATTTAAGTCGGTTAGTTTTTCAACTAGTGAAGGACTTGGGGAGATCTTCTTGTAACCAGATGGAAGTCGCTGTGGTGAGGCAGGATGGCTATCCAACACTCTTTTTGCTTCATCCAAAATAGGACAAAGGTGAAGGGAATGATTGCCTTCACATAATATACATGGAATCCTGACTCTTCCCTTCTGTCCATCAACGTTTCTATCACTAGTTGATGGTGTGTTACCAACATGATCTCCAAAGGTTGATGACACCTGAAGGTGTGAACGGGAAGACCATTCTTTCAAGATTTGAGGAAAGTAAGGACAATCTCGATGAAAATGGTCTCTCGTACAAATTATGCATGGATATTTGGCTTTGGGAAGTTTAATGGGAAGATTTTCATCAGATGATTCATTCAAAGCAATGGTTGCTTGGTTGCTCCCTTGCTAAATTGGCTTCTTTTTCTTCTCCTTCCCTTTCTTCTTCTTCTGAGCCACTTGGTTACTAGTATCACTAATTTCACCAAGCAAAGAGGAAGAAGGGGAGGGAGAAACAAACGAGGAAGAAGGCGAAGGGTTAACTTTAGGATGAACTGGAGGTTGGTTTTGTTCGGTTGAAGGTGTACCCCCATTTTGAACCAAAGAGGTTGAAAACAACCATACTGGTAGGCCAATGGTAAGTCCCTGAAGGGATAATGTAACCATATAAGGAGCACCGATATTTTCGAAAGAAAGAAAAGGACTAGGATTCCCTTCAAAAGGGATTCCTTGATTGGTGGACTCCGGATTTGTCTCCATATATCTCAACCTAAGATTAACTAAGGAATAGGGATGTTATTCCAAATTCAATTAATTTTAATGACGCTTTGACACAAATTTGCTTTTTCAGTTTTTAAGAGTCGAGAAAAAGCTAAGGATGAATCTATTCTCCTTCGATTTTTAATGAGCATGAAAGGACAAGTGCTCAAATGGACCTTTTCTTTTAAAGAGTTGAAAAGGAACGAAAGTGACTACTTTGGAAAATCTAGACACGGGGATTACTAAACCAATCACAAAACTGCAATATACACCTTCGTGATAAATTAAAGAGAAATTACCAAGGACTTATGTACTGCAGTCAATCTTCCTGAATGTCGTGTTCAGTGCATTGCAATCAATAAGGCGACAGACTCAGTTTCCTATGGATAAAGGATATAAGTCTATTGTGGTCTCCCAATATATACGCAACAGTATGAGGAGAACAAGTTCGTGCTAGCACTTCTCGTATCAAGGAGGAGGAATCCCCCAACCTTGAATGAAAATGATAGCCACTAGTTTTAATGACGCTGGAACACATCTCTAGCCTAGACCTCTAGATATGTTGCATTAAGTTCCAAAGCATTTTTAGATTCATTGAAATTCATTTTAAAGTTGATCTTGTTCAGAGTTTTCCTTTCAATGGTTCACCACATGATGTTGATTTGAAATTCATAAAATGGAATCTACAATGATAAACAATCTTTGTTTATTTTGAGCAATGAAAATCCTAGCTACTAGGGAAAGAAAATAACAGTGCAAAGATCAAAGAGCAAAGAGCACACCCTAGTGAATTTCCCTAAATCATATTTTTGCACACAAATCTACAACTAATAAATGAAAATGCATGCTTTTGTTTCATTCTCCTTATTGTGAAAAATGCCAAAAAGGAAAACTAAATGAAACAAAGATTTGAAATATTTCACTCAAAATGACAATTTCGACAATTTCTTCTTCAAAAGAGAAAGGAAGACTCAACGACACTTTTCAATTTTGAATAAAAATTCTTTCGACACTTCGAATATAAACAAATCAAAACAAATACATAAATAAAAGTTCAATCGATTATCAAGGGAAGGAAGAATTCATGACACTTCTCGTTTCGACACAAAATGACAATTACGACACTATTGTATCAAAGCAACAAATCAATTTAAACAATTTTCCAACAAGGGATTGTAAATGATGAACAAACACACAAAAAACATTCGCTAGTACTAATCTAATTGAGGCTGATTTATCTGATGCAAGTAGGCATCAGTAAGGAGGCACTGTTCATGTGCAACAAAACAATTAAACAAAACTGAAAACAAGGTCAAAAACCCTCAATTTCTAGAATGGAAAAAGAGTTCAGTCAGTCATCGCACTTGGGCTTCACAAAAACAAAGATGCATCACACTTACTACACTCGGGAGGTGCGATGCATACTGAGCTATAGTGGAAGATAGTGCGATGGTCTAGGGAGCGCAACTAAAATGGTTTTTTGGCTCAGATGTGCAGCTGTTTTCAATGAGTTAAGCTGGGCTTTGATGAACTGTAAAGAGAAAAGTATGAAGGAATGTCTTGAGAGGTTACTGAACTACCAAAAGGGCATCTAGATGTGCTTGTGAGTCAAACGTTTAATTCAAAAAGCTAAAAAAAAAGATTGACTGAAGCAACATTGATCTACTATGCAATTGCAGATCAAGAGAAGTTCGAAGACTACCTGGCTATCTTCAGACTCTGTCTATAGTTTATAAAACAAATAATAACAACAAACAATCATATGTTCTCCCTAGTGGAGTTTCCAATTATTTCTGGGAAAACTAGTATTCCTAAGTAATGATAGCCCTCTAGGTTTGCCAGCTACACTAGAAAAAATAGCTTAAAGCAATTCAATGATTTCTTCTATGTGTAATAGATAAGAGAAAGATAATGGAACCAACCTGGAACTTCCGCTTAATCCCTTGCTTGATCTCTCTCCCCTTTGACAGAGCCTACAAATCCTCCCCATATTTAACATGCTTGGAGAGTAGATGCACAAGTAAAGCAACAAAGAACCGTCAAAGCATCATGATCTATTACAACATAAACATTACAGAATCAGATATATAATGAAAAAATTATAGCATTCACAATTACACAATCATATGGAAGAAAACTTGAAGAAATTTATTAATAGAAGGGATAATCAAAACCTAGTTGCCTGATCCAGCATCATCCTCCCAACTATAATCCCTCTTCACCTCATGAAATAGCAAGATCACACCAACAATACAATGCTCCTTCCTCAAGTACAAACTATCAGCGCTTCCTTACAATTCACAATATTCCAACCTCTAGATCTCTTAAATTGGAGATCCACTTATAGATGTGTGCAAGGGTGTGAGTCATCCATGGGGTTTGATTGGTGTCATTCCACTTGTTACAATTGGTTCCATTTGGAGATTCCTTAGATCCCTTATTCATCCTTAGGTGAATTCAGAGAGGCAAGTGGCACAAGAGAAGTTTCTAGAAGATTCCATGAGTAATCACCTAGCAAATTGTCTCAGCCATTTGTTCATCCTAGCCCATTGCACCCTATAGAAGGCCTAATCAGTATGCATCGCACCCTGGCAGTGTACCACTCAGTATGCATCACACTTTGCAAGTGGAGTAGTCAGTATGGTTTAATTTAGGCCATTTCTGGATGGTTTCTCAGTTGAAAGTTTTGGGGAATGATGTATTTAGATGACTATGTTTCTTTAGGGTATGAAACAACTCTTTTAAGGGTTGATGAGCCCTAGTTTATCGACATATAAGTTTGCGGTTGATGTACTCAAATATGTCTATAACAACGTGTGACTAAAAATAGTGAGGGTTATCTCTTGTCCCTCTATTCACAGTATGTTTCCCAGCAATCCTTGACATGGGGAGCTACTTTGAGGAGTGTAAAAGAAATATTTTCCCTATTGGAAAAATCATGAACCAAAAAAATATCCTTCAAACATATTTAAGCATCTACCAATGGTGCTTGCATCTATTTCACCTTTAAATATGGGAATGTCAAAGTTTACTTGTACCTTGGAGGGTGTGGCACCTCGAGAGTGACTTTGTTGGGTCCCTATAATAATAGTGATTACCCCATTGCTATGGTAGTTGTACCTCTTATTAATATTGTTGTGCCCCTATTGCCCCCATATTGTTATTACTGTGCCCCATAGAATCCCTCTATTGTTATTTTTGTGGTTTTATATTATTATTGTTAGGTCGGCTCGGTTATACTGTGAGTCCTTAGACTCCTATATATAGAAAGGAGGTTTTGTCATTTGTATCATCGAATAATTGTTCATTTATGTAATGTAAAGGAGGTTTCCCCCTCGAAGAGGCTAAATTCTAAGGCGTTGATCTATCTTTGCTATCTTTTCTTGAGCTGGTTTCATAACATTTGGTATCAGAGCCAAGTTCTAGGGTTTCGCTACTCCAAATAGGTCATCGTGGAATTTTCGTTATAACTTTTTTAATGCGAGTTTCAGAAGTTGGAAAAAAAACCCATTTGAGAAGACATCGTGTTGCAGCTCGGGTCCGAATTTCAGAGCTTTTCGCACTATATTTGCGGAGATATTATCTGAGGAAGTTGGTCTTTTTGCAGACTCCTGAATTAGATTCCAAACAGGTGACCTGGGGAAACTCGTCATAACTGTCTCTCTGAGCATCGGATTGAAATTTCGCAAAAAGGTAAAGAAAGAGGACAGACTCTACTTTCTACTAGATATTTTTCAGAGCCAAAGGTCCAAATAGTGACACGTGGCACTTCATACAAGTTCGCTCTTTTGAAAAGGTCTATAATCAGGTCATTGTGGGAGATTTGGCATAACGCTTCATTGGAGAATCCAATTGGGGTCAGACTGGTGGCATTGGAAAGAGGACATAGAGGGCTACCACAGGTCGCAATTTCAGAACTGGATGTTCTGAAACTACAGAGATACATCAGAGGCAATATCGAGCTCCTACAAAGAAAAAAAAGATGTGTAGATTTTTTTAAATTTTTGCTTAAGATTGGTTTGAAAATTTATTTTTAAGGATGTCAAAGGGTTAGTTTCACGCAGAATGAGTCGATCTTGCGGACAAGATAGACCTTCCTAGAATCTAATGAAGACCTAATGACAAAAAAACCAATCAGACACTATCTTTCTCTAAATATGCTTTATAAATAATGGCAAACAAATGTGTTTAAGGGCTACCTCATGTCCAACGCAAGTTTGGGGATGCCTTTGCTCCTTTGATCCAAGTAAGTTCCTTTGTCGCAAACTTGAAAACACAAACAAGGCAAATAATTAAATAGCACCTGAATAACCAGTATTATAAAACATATTTAACATGAAAGTCAAGGAGTCCATGAAACAAATAACATGAGATAGTTGTTGAGAAAAATGAGCTTGATTGTATTAATTCAAAAGGAGAAGAACCTTACAACCTTTGCCTTGACACTGTACAAGCTCCTCCCAGGTTCCAACAAGAAGTCTCCTCTACTTTGACAAGCTTCACTCACTTCCCAATGAGGCCAAAAAGGTATGTGATCTCTCCTCTTAAGCTCAAATAGGAAGTCTTGATTTCACTAGCATTTACCCTCAAAAGTTCAGCTTCTAACCTCACTGGCCACTAACCCAATGCCTCAATTTATAGTGCAATGGAGATCAGTTACCAGCTCCTCCTTAAAAGGGATAGAGTCATCCTTCAAAGGGATAGCTCCTCTCAACAAGGGATTAGTTCCTCCTCTTATGGGATGCATGAACCACTTGGAGCGAACAATCCACGTAACAAATCCTTCTAGAAAACTCTAGAATTAACCCAAAGTGAGTCTTTTACGATAAAAATTGCGACTTTTGACTTTCACAGGGGTACGCACCCTCCCCTTTACATACAGAGCGTATAAGTACGTAGATATCCTGAACAAAAGGTGTGGGTCCGCAGTCAAAAGTGAGAGGAAGTGCGGAACCAGAGTTATATTGCTTTTTTGATGTATTTCTCTCATTTTGAAGAGCTGAGGTTTGAGACCTTCTTAGGAAGCTAGCATAGGTGGTGATAGACCCATACCGACTGCAAATAATCAAGGTGGCGATATTTTTGGGTAACATATTTCCCCCCTAAAGTGCGAAGTCTGTAGTATATGAGGATTTTTTCATTTATTATATAGGAAGAGTGAAGTTCTTTATCATTTCGAGGATCATCTTGCGGAGAGCCCGGTTGGAACCTGTAAAAACATTCAATGCAAAATATATATATGAGATCATATCATCGCTGAGGTAGGCATTCCCATACTCAGATAAAAACTGACTAAGAGACTGAAAACTGACTAGAAGACTAACTACTGCTCTGATATAGGAATGATCTCGTAACACATCATAAGTACAGACACATGTGGACACAGTATGGACGCAGCCATCTGTTTATGAATAGTCCATAATATAATAAATACAAAATTCCTCGCAACCTGGATGGTGGAAACTAGATCCAGGGTCTTCATTTCTACGTCCCGAAACAGTACGATTCTATCCATGCGATTGAATGTGTCGAAGTCGAACATGGTAGAAACCGCTTGATTACGAGTCAATGATGTAAACTATTAACAAGCGTGAGAGAAACCACCAATAATGAAAATGGCTCTCAAAGTACTCAGCACAATCCATGAAATGTGATAAGATGTGTTGATGCCAAACATGCCATGGAATCGTTTGATCGAAAGTTGATGATGTAAACTGTCGTCAAAGGCGAGAAACCTGCCATTGAGGCATGTAGATCTCAAGGTACTGACAATTCCTAGATCATCTTTCTAGATAATGAGTCAGAGTCGATAGAAAGTGATCCGTCGTAAGCAAGCCCACGACACGAAATCATAGATCAAGTTGAAGAAATTTAGTTGCAAAGACTGACTCAGGGATGGTCAAGATGGATGACATACATTTTGCAGATGAATGGCTTATTTGCACTGAGCTCTTGAACAC
>APFE031242164.1:1107-22060 GCA_000404065.3 Pinus taeda
TTTTCCAAATTTTTGTTGATATTTAATGTTTTACCTGGAAAAATCTCAATGGCAGAACTACCAAACTCTTCCATAGAGTAAAGAGACATTTGTCTTGATGATAAATATTCAATGTCAGATTCCAACTGAAATTGTGTGGGGTCATATTCTGAAGATGTCTCAAAATTTTCTAATGTGTGCATAATTTGACTATCCTCACTGATTTCAGAAATCGTAAAGACAGGTTGTATAGTGTCCTCATCATCGACCCATTCATTATCTCCTTCTTCTGTGATTGCTTTTGCTGGAGGATACAAATTGAATTTCTTTGTCGAATTACCATTAGAAATGTACATATCCCCGGATCTACAACTAATGAAAGCATTAGCTGTGGCTAGCCAAGGTCTTCCTAAGATAAGTGGGTGCCCTCCTAGATTACTCTTGGGAGTCAAAATCATAAAATATACTGGATATTCCCAAGAATATAAGGAGACTGAAATATCTTCTAATACACCATCTGGTTTGATAATTGATCAATCTGCAAGTTGTAGTAAAGTAGGTGTAAAAAGAAGATTAGGAAGTTTTAGTTGTTCCATAGTTTGTCTACTCATAATGTTGATAGTAGCCCCTAGGTCAATCAAAGTGTTTGGAATTTCTATCCCATTTATATGTGTCTTGACAATTGGACTACTTGGATTTACATACTTCTGCATGGTAATTTTTCCCATCATGATATCTACAATTTTTCCTACCATGTGGATTCTTCTTATATCTCTTGGTTTCCTTCCTGGTCTTTTGAGACTCAACTCCTTTATTGTTTTTTTTTTTTAAGAAATTGGCTACCTAGTTACACTTCCCCGGCAACGGCGCCAAAATGTTTGGTCAATTTAGAGTGTCCTAAATTGCTGCATTTAATTATCAATCCGGGATTCGTAAGCTGACAAAGTGTGGCGCACTATATGTGTAAGATAACCTATCTCTTACTTTTTTTCGTCTTTGGTTTTTATTTGTTTTGGGGGTTTTTATCTTGGTTGGCTTCCTAATGTGAGATGGAAATTCTAAAAGACAAGTATGGATATAAATGTTAAAGGCAATGATGTCCTTTATATTGATTTCCAAAACTTCAAACTTTCAAAAAGGTTTTACAACATGCAATGATGAAGTTAATTCTTAAAAGAAAATGAAAATGTGCCACTATTCTAATCAAACAAACAATGAACTATTGATCATGGAACCATTATCCCTGGTGCTGTCTAAATACAAAAGAAACTATACTCAAAGAAATCCAAAAATTGCAAGCAAAGTAAAGCTAAAATCAAATTACCTCAATTCATACTCTGACCCCTAGCCATTAGTCTCGCTATGGCTTTCGGAGGTAATCATAAACAACTTGAGTAATCCGATATCTAATTTGCAGGAAAATAAACTAATATCAAATTACACACTCATACTTCAATCCCTCACCATTAGTCTCACTATGGCTTTCGGAGGTAACTGAAAATGACATGAGCAATTCAATAACTAACTTGCAGAAAAATAAACTAATATCAAACTACACACTCATACTTCAATCCCTCGCCATTAGTCTCGCTATGGCTTTCAGAGGTATCTAAAAATGACATGAGCAATTCAATAACTAACTTGTAGAAAAATAAACTAATATCAAACTACACACTCATACTTCAATCCCTCACCATTAGTCTTGCTATGGCTTTTGGAGGTAACTGAAAATGACATGAGAAATTCAATATCTAAACTAACTAATAAAGTCAATGAACAGAACCGAAATAAACAAAACAGTGCTGGAGTTAAAAACTAAGAAAAATAAATCAACAGAAAGATAAGATTTTTTCCATGTAATTAGTCATTGTAAAATATGTGCAAATGCCTGGGCTGCCTACTGTAATCTGGAACAAAGACATTGATCAGTTAACAACATTATAAAAGCATGTAAAATTATGGACAGAAATAAAACGTGAATACCATAAGCAATGCAATATATACACGTGAATGATTATGGCATAAGGAATGTAAAGAAATAAAGCATGAAACTATGCAGCAATAAACAAAACCTCGGTGTGTACAGGGGCCCTCTGCACAACCTCGGGTAGTCAGCTATCAACCGCGAATTGAGGTTATAAACAGAGTCTTCTCATGTATTCAAAATGCAGTCATAATATAGAAATAAAGTCACGGCACGGTGGGCTCATTAACAATCAAAATTACATTACAAAAGATAGCTACTATGCATATGAGAACGCATTATTTATAATAGAGGATGACATAATTACTTTCCTACAATCTGTGCTGATAAGGGACACGTGAACAACCACGTCCAGGAATCTAGCATTAGAAGATTAAATCTTTGGAGGGTGGTTGTTGGATTCAGCTTATGGAGCAGCCCACAGGTGTTGATATGTCCCTTGAGATTTAGGAACGGCCACGCAAGTCTTCACGTGGTGAAAAACGGAGTTCTGTCACCATAGGACTCTTAGGTTGACCACCGCTTGACTACCTTTGACCATGGCCTCTTTTGATGAATTCGACTGAGCCAATATGACTCGGTCCATGTCCACATCATTTTCAACTTGCCCATGTGGCTCGATTTGCCTGAAGACACCTGCAATATAGACTTTAACAAAACAACTGCGGAAAGTTGAGCTGGCTGCGGAAAGTGACAAGATTCCGCAGCTCATAAGAAAAAATCCACTTCAAACAGCAACACAAAGACATAGTCAAGAAACCACTTTAAATGATCTTTTATAACGAATATGCAATGATACTTATGACTTAGGAGGTTCAGATGAATGGAAAGAAGCTAGAAAAAGGTGTAGGAAAGATGCAAGTTTGGGACTTAACATACCCCCACTGTGAAGGTGTTGCATGTCCTCATGCAACCAAAATTTTGACTATCCCCCCTTCAAATCATATGTTCTAAAGTTTATGCCAGTACATCCAGCCCTCTTCCTCTCTTTCTTGGTGTTGCTAACATCCTGGGCTTCTTCATCAAGCATTTGAATTTAAGATTGATCAGTGCTCTACTTATCTTCTTACACTTTTTCTTCAATTTCTTGTTCTTTTTCTGCCAGAGCCTGAGATGTAGCATGGTATTATCATGGATGATCTTGTCCAATTTGCTCTGCTCATTTAGTGCTTCATTTTCATTTTTAATATGTCTATTTAAAACCTCCAACTCAAAGACTTCTTGTTTCAACGATTGGAATAGAGCTTCTTACGCCGTGTGAGGCTAAGTGGATGAAGTGTTGGGACCTGTGGCTGTTCATTCTAAGAATTCTATGTAATCATATACCTCTTGCTGCTTTGGATCTATCTTGGGTGTCATTTTCCTTGGGCTGTCCCCAAAATGTCGTGGAGGAGAATTGACTTCAAAATCTGGCTGAAAAGGACTCATGTCAACATCTTGAGGACTAGTTTCAACGTTTGGCTGAGAATGAGGTGGACTACGGCCAGCTGGAGTTTGTTCAGGTGTTCCTCCTCCCAAATCAATAAAATGGGGTCCTTTTGTTTGTGCTTTTCTCCACTTTCCTTTAAGCCTGGTGCTTCTTCTTACATGTTGTGGACTACTGTCTTTTTCCTTCTGTTTTTCTTTTCCTTTCTTTTTGGCCATAGTTGACTGTTCCTGAAGGTGAACTAGTCTCTCAGACAATACTTGATGGTCTTCTTCTGAGGAAGGGGTTTGATGCACATCCTCAATGCTTCTTTTCTCTTTTGATTTTGTTGGCTTTTTGCCCTCAGTCTTTTCCTTCCTCCTTTTAGACAATCTTTCTTCTGTACTAGTTCTTTCAACTGTGTTAGTAGGAGTGCTTTGAGTTTTATCACCTGTTCTCTTTCTTCTACTTCTTTTTTATGTACTACCTTCAGGGGTTTCTTGGGGTTCTTCAAAGAAATTTCTAATTAAAAACTGCTCCCAGGTGTCCTTTTTCTCTTTTAATTGTTTTTCTATCAAGATTTTCACAAGACCATGGTGATACAAATGTGGTTCTACATCCCCCAGATGCTTTTGGACGGTTACATACATCTTTTTCAAACTGTTTAGTAAAAAGTATGGCAGATTGAGGGTTTGGTTCTCTAAAAAGTGCAATTTTTGGGCTGAGCAGTCCTGCTGGGTCATATTGCACATTTTTTCCATGGAAGGTTGACTAATAGTACTGTGCAATTTTTGGAGGGAAGGCTAGTTCCCCTCCATAATTATGCTATTTATTGAGGGAGCTGCTCGACTTGCAATTGGACCAAGTCCAAGGAAAAAACCTATGAGGGGAATGCAACAAGCTATCATGCACAGACTATCATGCTTCTAGAAAACCATTGAAGTTTGTGTACTTGACAGTGCAAGATGGTTGGTAGGGAGGCTCCAAAACGAAGCTAAGGAAAAAATTTGGAGGGTGTTTGTAGCCACTAAAACACTTGGTGACACACTCGTAAAACTCCATTTATCTGAATGGATCTTGTTCGTGAAAATCAAGTCTAACACCTCTGGAAGTATTATTCAGTTCTCTGTTCATCTTGGTTTCCACACTTGCTTGATTGTAGGATGTATCATCATCCAAGCTCTTTGTTGGTTGACACGAATTCCAAGCCAAGCCAACAAAGTTGTTTCGATTGGGGATGAGGGGTATATTGATGCACAAGAATTATATTCATCAAAGTCTTAGTTTCATCTTTGGTGTTGCTCCACTGCTAGTAGGCCTAGACAGTATCCCGGCAGAGTCACACAGGAACACAAGCATGACTCTGCTACCAGCGAGCCTGGTCAATACCCTAGCAGAGTTACTTGCATCACCTCTCTGTGCAGGAATCCTTTCCCTTCTTTTACCTTATTCATTTTTTATTTTTCAAAATTTTTCACTTTTCCTTTTTTCTTTTTTCATTTTCATAACTATGCATAGCATTTATTCATTTCAGAGGTGGAAGAGGGATCCTGACTTATTGAGAGCAGAAGAGGTTGTTTCTTCAGAGAAGTAGTTTATGTATACCTCTGACGTGCTTGTTGAGGTTTTCCCCCTCACCTTACTCTACTTGATTGAGCTGCCAAGGATTAACCCAAAAACAACTGACTAGAGTATGTGACACTAGTTAGCATGCAAGCATTGTGTTTTCACCAAGGTTCACTTTGAACAATATGCATTTTCCATCGATGTATCACAGACTAAAGATAACAATATTTATACAGAGGTAGGACAACATATAAACAAGTATTGATAATTGCACAAGGCCTCTTGTACTTTACCCAGCTTATTTCAAGAGTCACACATGGTTTCATGAGAAACTAACCTACGAGTGCAAAAAAATAAAACAAACGCAAAATGAAGTAAAAGTAGAAGTAAATGTGAAAGAAAAATATAAAGCAAACAAGTAATCAGAGAAACAAACATGCGAGGTAAGTAAGCAAACAAGCATGCAAGAAAACAACCAAAAGAAAACACTACTCCTACTCCTAAGCTAACAATGCATGAGTCTGATCATGTGAACTGATACTTTCATTGCAGCCGCCAGCGCATTTGTTAACCCATGTTGGTGACAGAATGATTCGCGAGAAATACAATTATGTGAATTAGCAAACGTGAAAGATATAACAATGAAGATGAACACACTCCAAGTTTAAACATGTCCAAAAAACATAAGTGAGTGCAAGTGCATGACTCTTGACTGTGACATGCAAGTAAACAAAAGAAACAAAGATAACTTGCATTGTGCATGTGTGCTTGCTATGTAATATTCCTCCAATGCATGAGCGATGGGATCGTGTAGCTCGAGTGGAGGAAGAATGCTCTATCTCTGAGATGGAACTTCTATGCATACAAATGGGTGATAAGGAGCCTTGGGTGTTTCAAACTTGGGTGTTTGAAAATTTCCTAATCAGAAGTGAACCCACCCTCAGGAGAGTGAGGGCCTGACATAACCATCAACTCGGGTCAAAGTGCCTTCATAGTCTTGGGGGTTTCAATTTCATTGAAAAATAGATCATCATAAATAAGTGGCTTCAAAAAATCAAATGTGATAGAATCATAATCATGATCGAATATGGGAGTACATAGATCACAACAACTACAATCAGAAAAATCAATGATTTAATCGGCATCCTCATGATATGATGAATCAAACTGAGATGTAGATGAGAAGTAGAAAAATTTACCCTCTGTGTTTCTAGAAAAAGCAGATGAAATGTCAAGTGGATTTTCAATGAATAATTTATCCTCTCTGTTGTCGTATGATGGACTGACATCTGGCATGCCCTGTGAATGATCAACAATGGGTGCATCCGTATATGAAGATACACATGTGAAATCATGGATGGCAGGTTCACCAAATATGCAAGGAAAGAATGGAGGAGGCTTAGATAGAAGGGAGTCATCCTTCGCTGAGTGTCTTAGTCATACTCTTCATTAATGATAGTGCATGTTGGCTATGCAACACCAACTCCGTTGATGGCTTGATCCTCATTCACAACAAGTGTAGAGTCCAGAATGGAAGAACACGAGACCGTATCATCTGGAGGATCATCTAAGTACGAAGATAGAGGTTGAGGTATGAAATTCATATGACAATTCAATGGACTGACAGCCAAATATGTGTGAAAATTAAGTGAAGTGATGCTGGGAGGATGTGACAGTTGAACGGTTCTGTGTGCTTGTTCTCTTGCATCACTCTGTAGTGGTGGATTTGTTTGATGAGGGGACAGTGGACAATCACTAGTGACAGTGACCATATCTGTCTGTGATTGCACAACTCCATCACTGAAGTAGGTTGAGCAAGGCTTGGGCTCAAACTTCATCTTGGGATGGACTTATTTCTTAAGAAAGTACTAGAAACTATGCCAAACATAAAGAAATTTCATTTGGATTTTCAGAGCTTCAAATTGCAAAACACAGAAGCACTGCCTAAAATCCATAAGCGATTCATGCTAGGCCTTTCGTTTTTGTAACAGTTTTTGGTCAATATGTTTTGGATCAAAATGATGGAAAGTATCTTCAATGAGATCACAGAACTGCTCGAGTGAGTGCACGCTGTTAACTAGTAAAATGTAGCACCACCATAGTGGGGATTCACGAAGTGTGTATGCAAGTAGCAGACTGGCCTCTTCATTAGAACATCCATATTCTTCATCAAGCATGTAAAGGAAGTCATGTAGGAACATATGCCAGGCCACTTCACCTTCACCATCATACGTGAATTTGGACAAGAGATCAAAAGAATCCCTTGTGATATTGAGAGGTTCGGCATGCGAAAAACATCATGGAGGGGTGACTGTGATAGAGTCCATGATAGATGTGCAAAGGTTCAAAATAGGATGAGAGGACACATCTTATCATCTGGCCCTCCTTCTAGCACCATAAATGTTGATGGTGCTGGACCCGCTAACATGTCAGGGGATCTTCCCAGTAAGAAGTCCCAACTAGACCTCAGACCATTTGGTGTAGGAGTCCCAGTAGTGGGTCGTATGGTATCGCCTTGACCGTAGTTTCACACAGAGGAAGGTAATATGTCCCTGTTGGTAGCAAGGGTGTGACATATTCAGTAAGTCAAGGAAGGTGCATGAGAGGCTCTAACACACAGAGGTTGAGGTGAGTGCACCCCTTGGAAACCTGTGAAAGCACGTAGTTAAGAAGGTAACACACGAGCAAAGATGCATCACAACATGGAAGGAAAGTAATCTAGCAATCCAAAGTGATAGTTAAATCAATAGCACATTTCAGTAAGATTCATACATACATATAGATAAAATAGCTACACATGCATGCGTAAGAAAATAGATACATATATTGTTTAGAGTAAAAAAGATAGTTGGGATACAATATGACATATGAATGAAACATGTTGCCACTGTCATATTAATAAATCTAAGTTCTAGTCATACAATACAACCATGACCAACCACTAGTTTCGATAGTGGAACATTACAGTCATTGTCGCTTGCTCCTCCAAAGAGATATACTAGCTTTGCACAGTGGATAAGCCAAGGCTCGTTACAATACTATCCAAGCTCTCTCTAAGATACTCCTATCGGAAGCTTGGCTTACCGAAATCCCATACAATGGGTTATGAGGGATTATATATAGCAAAAGGTGGGGTGGCCCTTGACATTCCCCTTTGTTATAGTTCATCTACCCTCATGACTCTTCATCTACTCTATGACTGTTACATCTAACTATCGACACTTTAACTTACACTTGACAAGACATTACAAACAATCTCCACATGTACCCATGTGAGAAAAATAGGCTTGAGCAAGCCATGAAAGACATCACTATGACTTGGAAAAAATTTGGGAAGACCAACTCTTCGACATCCTCACAATCATCGATAGTGGCAAACTGATGCCAAGATTGGTAGTCCAGATGGTGTTCGTGTACTCTGTAGTGACATCTTTCTGGAAACAAACTCTTGCCTACATAGCATCTGGGTACAATTCTCGAGCTCCTCTGTCCAACTTGTCTGATAACATGTGCATCATTGTCTTGAGTGCGGTCGAACCAGCAACAAACTGATGCATGGTGTCTACACTGATCACCAAGTCTAGGCTAGTGGCTATGCACATGAACTCATCAAAATACGAGTTAAGCTCCAGTCAGACTTATGCCTTTATCTTTGCTTGGGTGAGTGTCCCAATAGATGGGACCACATGTGCGCGAACAACAAAATCCATACTCCTGAATCCCCATGCATGGGAAGCCTATAGACTAGTGATGCGCTGCAGGAGATCTTCATAGTTACGGATCCGACTCTGATGCATGCCTTCAGCTTGACCACTCTAGGCTTCATCATATTGGGCAAGTGTAGCAGGGCTCCCTTGTATCTCATTGTCCATGTTTGCATGTAATCAACAACAGCACGCACATTCGACAAGATACGTGCTCTCCCCTTACATATTTGCTGCCAGCCATTGAGATGGACAACTACCTTATGTACGATACCAAAATTTGAATACAACGCTAGCATAACTGTGTCAAGGGACAATACTTCATCCAATATTTCTTTCTTCAACTCTGTTTGGTCAGATGTTATAACCAATTATGCTCCCTTCTTGGTTGTCTCTAACTCCTTAGTCATTCACTCGTTCTCTGCTATCAAGAAACAAACACTCGAGCCAGTGGCTTCGACATATGCTCTAGTAGCATTGGTCAATGCTGATGGATGCTTGCACATGTCAGACGTGAGCACTCGTTCCTCAAACTGCATAGTAGATGTGTGATCATCCAAAATCAAGATTCTACGAGATTGCACAACTTTGTGTTGGGGCTCATCAAATGATATGTTGTGCATCTCTCCCTCCAGATTGTCTCCAAGGATTTCAATGTCTCCTTGGTCTCTTGGGACTTGCTTTGCTTTTGGATCCAGTGAAGCTAGTGGGTCGACCTCTATGTGGTGAGGCATGAGGTCGATATCTTGCTCTACATCCTATTGATCCATATCCATATCCATTTGCTAAAGTGCTTGTTCAATCTCTTAAGCAAAGTCCTGCTCCTACAATTGCTCACCCTCTTTGCTTGGTGCTAACTATTCAGATGAGTCGACTACCTATACGGGCATAGTTTCATCTATATGTACATGTTACACCCCCTATTGTACATGTTTCTGCTCTGATTCCTTCTCTTGTCTGCGCAACTCCTGTTCCTTCCAGAGTTTCTCCTTCAATTCATGCAACTCCTTCTTTGTTTCCTCCATTCTCTATTTTTCTCTTTGCCTTTGCATGTTCCTCTTACAACATTGTTGCCTCTTCTCCTTTGTTTCCAAAGCTACTTTCTACACAAGTGGGTCTACTTAGAACTCGCATCTTTTTTCCTCCTCTTCGTTGTCGACAATCTTCCTCTTGCCTTTGTCGTGCACCATTATATTTACCTCTGCTACTACTAGTGGTGCTCTCCTGGATGCTACTTCACGCTGCTTCTCTAACCATTCCACAGTGATGCCAACCGGTTCATTGGGCCTAGAGAAGCTCTAACAATATCACCATGGGTCCTCCTCTGCCTAATGGCATGCCCCATGGATCCACTGAAATTGTACTCTCGTGTAGTGATTTTTTACAAAACAATGCGGGTCATATGGATTGTAGCTTTGGGCGTCGAATGGATATTTCTTGATCTCCTCTACTTCAACATCCACATTCTTGAAATTTTGTATCTCGTATAACCTGATCCACAACGGAAGAGTGGGCCAAGGTGACTTCTTCTTTTAGTGCAGCATAGCTGACATTCCTGTCCAGATGTGGTATGATGGTTCCTACATGACGAGCTTGTCCAAGGCAAACTTCGGTAGAACATGCAGAGTCTTCTCCGCATTGTACATTTGTATGAAGGTGTTAGACAGTGAGGCATTGCAATCCATTATGTTGATCATTGCCTCCATTACTGCCTTCGACGTGCAAGGTGGATCTTGATAAAAAATCATCTTGTACACTGGGGTGACAAAATGATTGGACAGTCGTGTGATAAATCTTATGAAGTTGCACTCAGACAACATTTTACAATAAGTTTTCACAGAGGTCTCTACTGATGTCCATGCCCACTTCAAGCCTAGGAAATCTTGGCTGGCATAGATTGCATCAAAGATGTAAGCGAACATGTAGAATTCTACTTTCTAACCTTTGGGTGGTTGTCGAGCTCTTGTTACATGTTCCTTCAGCCTATGAGCCAACATGTCAGACTCTTTGCCTTCACTGGCGCATTGGTCCAACGTAATCACCTAGATCTACGGGAAGGTCTTCGTGCCCTCTTGGCCATACAAGTGACATGCAAAGGTGAGCAAGTGTTGATATGCCTTCCACAGTATCTTCGTCTTGTAGATCCAATTAGGTGTCATCCTAAATTTGGCCAGCTCTTTTACCCAGTTCTTCAAGATATCCATGGAGTTGGTTTTGCTCTTGGATATGTTGAAGGGTGTCTCCATCGTGACCACTGGCTTTGACATATGGTACATGCTTTCATAATCCTGTGCCCTAAAGGTAGCAATCTCCATCCCGTTGACACTGCTCAATGTCATTGTCTAAGGATCAGTGTGTGAGACAACCCAATGTATCATGTTCGTGCATGGGAACACAAGATACCTGCATGCATTCCAATACAAGCTGGACTTGTGGATGTTCACATAGACTTGGAGGTCTTCCCAAAATGTACCTGTGAATGCATCATTGAACTCTTTCCATTTCAGCTTGATTTCCTTGTCTACAATCATCTTGGTGTCTTCATAGATCAGAAAACCTATAGACACTCACTCAACTATTGCTCGAGTTGTGATTCCATCGGTGTCCTTTGATCCTACTCTCATTGAGGCCATTGATCCTAACCGGCTAAGAGATAGATGAACACCTACTAGATATGGAGACATGGCCACATGCATGGCATGAAACCTGTCAACTAAAACCAAAGAAAACTTGAGGAACGACATGCAACATACCTGAGGATTGATTGAAAAGGATTGCGTAATTTTTCCTGTGAGGCTAGGAGACTGGATGCCAAAACTACGCAAAAGGAGGTCGAGACTATTGGGAGGTTGGCTAGCTGCTAGAATTGTGCAATGCAGAATCAAGACCGGCCTGTTGGCTACTAGGATTGTGCAATGTGTAATTCCAGCTAGCAAGGGTTGCAGGCCTAGTGACTGCATTGCACAATTTTTTGGGCCAGCAATCACTGCCTCTTAGAATTGTACAATGCAAGACTAGAGGACAGTCACTCGATAGAAATGCACATTTTCTGGGAGGAAGGTAGAGCCTTCCCTCTCAGGATTGCGTAATGATGTCTTCGTGAGGAAGACTTCGGGCCAAGGTTTCCCAGACCTGCCGATGATTAACTGAAAGCAAATGTGAATGTGAATGCATGGTGATATTGAGTGTAAGAAGGATTGAATGATTGTGCATGCAAACAATGAATGAAATATTTATAAAATGGAACAAAATGGATGTGTGTGAAGTGAGTCGCCAAATCAACAACCATTCGTGCAAAAAAGTGTCATGCATGTGAAAACAATGAGATGCTAACAAAAAATGAAACGGTGCTAGTGGAAGACAATATGCATGCAAACAACACCAAGTGTTCACAGAAATCAAGAAGACAACACTCGCACAAGCCAAAACACAAAAGCAATAGAAATGCTACAAAAGACAAGTTAAGAGGACTTACCCGAAAATAGCTAAGCTTGATGTGTCGAAGACTCCTGTATGTGTTGTGGAATGTCAAAGCTCCAAGATCGATGTGAATAAGTGAGCTCTGAAGTGTTGAATAAATAAGTTTGAGCCTCATGATGCACATGCCACAAATCTAAGAAAAAGCAACACTTGAAGGAAATATTCTAAAATGATCTTTGCATGTAACCTCTTGCTGCTAAAAATAGCTCCCTAAAATATAGGGATTCTTTTTGCATGTTTCTTTTTGATATTTTGGGAAAAATCAGCCCATGCATGCAAGTCAATTTTTCTCGGTCCCAAGTGCAACCCATCAACCCGATGGCACCTGCAACAGTCTGCTTGACTGAGGGTAACTTTTGTGCAGTTTCTAAGAGGAAGTTGGGCTGGCGACCTAGAGGGATTGCACAATTTCTGGGCTGAGAAGCTAAGTGCTACCTAGGATTATGTAATTTTTGGGCTGAGAAGCTAAGTACTACCTAGGAT
The DNA here is from genome assembly GCA_000404065.3 of Pinus taeda. NCBI lineage: Eukaryota > Viridiplantae > Streptophyta > Pinopsida > Pinales > Pinaceae > Pinus > Pinus taeda. Next base: position 13,709 of record APFE031242164.1, read on the forward strand.
TATGCAATTTCTGGGCTGAGCAATTCTGTTGGGTTAGATTGCATAGTTTTTCGAGGGAAGGTTGACTCACAGGATTGTGCAATTTCAGAGGATAACAGGCTGCTAGTCAGGATTGCAAAATTTCTAGACGGAAGGTTGGTTCCCCTCATGAATTGCGTAATTTCTTGAGGGATTTTCTCAACCTGCAGCTAGACCAAGTCCAGGGAAGCAGCCTATAAGGTGAATGAAACAAGCTATCATGCACAGGCTGTCATGCAACTAGAAAACCACTGAAGCTTGTGTACTTGATAGTGTGAGACATGCTGCTAAGGATGGTTGGTAGGGAGGATACAAAATGAATCTAAGGTAAATTTTTGGAGGGTGGTTGGAGCCGCTACAACACCAAGCTGTCCAAATTTTATGCCATTATATGCTACTCCAGAAAAAATATGGTCATTTAAGATTACAACCCTATCACATACATTTTTTCACATCAATTACTGGGCACCAGGTATGCCAAATGGATCGTCATCCTACAGGTCTTTGAATTGGAATTCATCAAATCCAAGTCAAAGAAATCTTTAGTTTTCGCTGAGGTGATCTACAACCTTCCCACTGGTGGTTCTGAATCCATGTTTGAAAATTCTATCCTAGATGAGTTGTTGTTTCTGATTTCATCATCTGACCCTTGGTATGGAGACATCCTTGTGTATCTCCAAACCTAGACTTTTCGTTCTAATACCTCTCACTCCAAGCAATGAAATATTCGATATTAAGCCAAATATTATATAATCATTAGAGACACTCTCTATCATTGTGGTATCGATACGATTTATAGAAGGTTCCTCACCCTTGAGGAGGTTGATAAAGTCCTTAATGAATTCCACTCGAGGGCATGTGGTGGTCATTTATCTGGTTATACTACTGCTCAAAATTTTTTACATGCTCACTACTTTTGGCCTACTATTTTTTGTGATTGTATTCTCGTTGCCCAAAAGTGTCATTCATCCCAATTTTTTTATCGTAATACCCATGATCCTCCCGCACCTATGCATCACGTTATCGTTGTAGGTCATTTCATAAAATGGGGTATCGATTTCATGACATGTAACTCTCACTCGGTCGAGTGGCATGGCTATATCATTGTAGTGGTTGATTACTTTACCAAATGGTCTGAGGAAATGCCTACATTTAACAATACTAGTGAAACAATTGCATATTTATTTTTCAACCATATCATCACATGGCTTGTTGTTCCACAATCCATAGTTACGGATCACAAAAAGCATTTATGGAATGATATGATGACCAAATTGATTTCCAAGATGGGACTTTCCGATGAAAGTTCCACTCCCTACTATCCACAAGAGAATGAAAAATTTGAGGCTATCTATAAGGTTTTTAAAACTATGCATCAATGCTTGATAAGGGTCCATAAATCATACTGGAATTTTCTCCTTTTTGTTACATTGTGGGCATATCGAACCTCCATTATGACTGCTACTGGATTTACACCATTTCAATTGGTTTATGGTATAGAAGTTATCCTTCCAATAAAATGTGAGATTTCTTCATTAAAACTGGCTATAGGACTTCTTCTTGCCACTTCTGCAGAAGAGGAATGTCTTCTACATTTCACGTGCTTATGTGAGATATGGCGTGATGTCATTTTAACTAATGAAGCTCATAAGAGGCATATCAAGGTGGAGTATGACAAGCGTGTCAATCCTTGCGTCTTCTAAGAAGGAGACCTTGTTCGACTTTATGATCAAGATTCTGATAAATTATGTTTAGAAACGTTCGAGGCAATGTGTCTAGGTCCATATATTGTCAAATGTGTTCTTGTGGAAGCGGCCTACGAGTTAGTATATTTTTATGGAGTTCCATCAGCACAACCCAGAAATTAGTTGTACCTTAAAAGATACTATGCTTGATTTTTCATAGTAAACTATGTACATGTTGTATATAGGTGTGTTGAGCATGATTGCAGTGTGTCCCTTCATAATTTCCTTTGATTTCTGTAAATCCCATTTAAATTTGGTTTGCAGATGTCAGCATCCTTGGAACCATTTGATGGTTATGTTGATGGTGCTAGTCATACTACTTAGAACTTATCTTCTATAACATGTGCCATATTCGCTCTAGGTGGTGAGTTAGTGAGTCTACAAGGTATTTGTCTTGATCGCTCTACCAATAACATCATTGAGTATAGTGCAATGATTGAACTACTATCTGATGTTGTTTCACATGGTATCCACCGAATAGTCATACAATTTGACTCATAGCTTATAGTACTACAGTTGACTAATGCCTACTCAGTTTGAAGTCCAACTATGCTTTGCATGTTCTTAAGGGTTTTCCTTTTAGAAAGACATTTTGATTACATATAATATCAACATATTTCTAAATACATTGACAAATGCATTGATTAACCATGTTTTATATAGACATTTGAAATACATGTAAATAATTTCAATACACATCACATCAATTGAAAATCATAATACAAATGTAGGAAAAGTTGAAGATAGATATATATTTAATGTTTGGTTTTACAAAATTTGTGCTTGAGACACATATGGCCAAATGGCCTATCATATCCAAAATATACATCAAAATATGGAATTATGCCTCCTAGTAGACTAATCATAGTGCTCATTATAGCATGCCACTGCACGAGCTATCTTTCATAAAAGTTGGCCGATACACCCTGACACTCCAATAGTATGTTGATGTAATCACATAGGAAGTTGGTCGAGCATGGTATTAGCTATACCATGTGTCAAACCCTCCATATGACACTCTACCTCTGTGAGGGTCTCTGTTATGTTGAGATCCTGTAGCACTTCCCATCCTACTAAAACAACCTGTACTATTTCTGGTGTTTGTTGTGGGTCTCCGACTTGTTGGAGATATGAGACACCCACAAGTCAAACAAGCCCAATATCTGCATGTGAAAATAGATAGTTTAGTCTCAGAAACATTAAAAAAATAAAATAGATTTGTAAAACTCAAAATGAAAAATGGTCAAAATATCTTACCTATAGTACCCCATTTCTCTCCCTCAAGATGCATGAGCTTTGGGTCTCCATGGAAATCCACCCCTATATATGGATAATCATCTACCATAATAAACTGCATGTGCAGCCATCTGAAGAGAAATGGTGTGAAGCTCATGGACGATGGACGTGCATGGTAGGACATGAAATTTATCCACCTCCTCATCTGTGGAACTCTCACATCAATGGGATCGAGTGAGATATGTTCAGGTCGTAACAATGGAATCCTCTCTAGAGAAAAGGAGACCAATATCTCTCCATAGCCAAAGTTCTTTAGTTTCCAATATTTTTCTTTAGCCAGTTGTTCTTTCATGTTTACCAATACTCGCTCATTCGAGTTGAAGTCTATTGTCTCTATACATTCTAGAGCATACTACATGTATGACCTATTAGCCACATGTAGTGTAGAGATACCTTCCAATCTGGTGATAATGAATAGGATCATTCATAGACGTAGTTGGACTACGTATTTTATGTTGATTTTCCCATCTTTGGTCAACTAGGCTCGAGATCTGCAATGAGTGGGCACGTATTCCTTTATTGTTTCTCCTCCCCTTCTTGTGCCTGTGAAAGAGATGGGGGCACCTCATCTAGATAAACCTGTCAAGAAATATAGATATTCTACCTTTATCTCGAGAATATGTGCACCTAGCCTAAATTCCTACACTTGAACATCCCATGCATGTATAAGATATTCAACTAATTCCATTTGTTGCCTCATTCCAGTAATCTAGAATAATTTTAGCAATCCACATTTTCTTAGTTCTTGGATGGTAGCAAGATCATTTGATGCATTCATATCTTGTTCTTCATGTTCTCTTTCCCACCGCATCAGAGACATTTGGTAGAAATTAAGTCTTGAAACATCACAAAGAGACTCATTAGAATCATTTTCATGGAAACGAATTTACAAATAGTGAGAGAAACTAGTGGAACAAACTTGGTTTTTGCACCCAACGCACCCCCCTAAGGGAGGATAGTCCATTGCAATGCCCCCCTCCAGTGTTAATTCTCTAGGGTCAATTCACCTCTCAACCTTCTGGGGGTGCATTGGTCCAGGGGCGGAATATTTGTGCCCTAGAGCCTCCAAAAATCCAAAAAATGTGTATGAAACTGCAAAATTCCACCATGAAAAGAGAGAGAGAGAGGTCTTAGCTCCTACCTGGAAGTGATGATGCCTAAAATGATCCCTCGCATTTACCATAATCAAATATAGAATATCAAGGGTAAAAAGCACTTAGAGCTCCAATGTGAGATGGTGAATGTGAAATGGTAAAAATGAATTTTCATTTTAGATAGTTATGATCATTTCTCCATTATTTTATTTGTATTTAATGCTTTGACCTAGTAATTGTTCAATTTTATCATGAAATAGGTATTTTTAATCTGTTCGATGGTATTTTCAGTAGCTCGATAGTTTTTTAATAGATTTTGTCGTGTTTTGAATGGAATAAGATCATTTTTACAGAGAGTAAACTTTTATCACTTTTTCAGGCCCTGTAAAATTACGAAAAAGAAACCCCACTGGAGTTCTCTTTCAGCTCTTTTCTGACTCCCAAAATATGAAAATATTCTCGAGCACTTTTCTTTTCGAACTCATTAAAGTAAATGAAAAGATGTCTAGTAAGTATAATTTTAACCCTTTTCGACTAAGATAGACTAATTACGAAAAAGGAATACCTTAGTCAAACATGGCTAAGAGGTTCTCCTAAGTATTTTTTTCTTCCTTTTCGGACTCAAGGGACTATCTACACAAAGGAACCTTCAAAATTTTCATTTTTGCCTCTTTTTTAAACTCTCTAAACATGAAAAAGATGTTGAGTTTTCACGTTCATTGGACTCGTTAAAACATCAAATAGTGATGGAATCGTCGAACATGACGGGACTGAACCACTCCTTCTCTGGGTTAATTAAATATACTTAGAGGGATTCATCCAAAGGATGAACTTACAAATAAACAATATGTTATCCTCCTCAAGCTTGTCAAAAATAAAGAGGTACTGACCAGTAATGGTTGGAGAAATTGGGAAAATGGGATACTCCACTTGTTAATGGCAGTGCGTCGCTCTTAAACATGAGACTCTTCTACTTCATCTTTGTGGCTGTTAGGTTGGGAAATATTCTTGTATTTCGGTTTATCATACCTTTTCAAAGCCTCTATTTTGGTTTTGGTTCAATGATTCCAACTCTGTATCATTCTTTTTGTTGTGTTCAAGAGAAGTAATTTAGTCAATAGCTTCTACAATACTCTTAATCTTTCATTCCATGTCTGTCATTCCCTGTTCTAGTTCTACATTAGCATCATTCTGATCATTTTTTTTCCAATCATTATACTTGTTTTGTTTCATTCATGAGGGATACATCAAGGAACTCTTGCGATGGGTCGCTTCTTGTCGACATGAAGTCATTATCCAGGAATTTGAGTTAGAAAAACCCTTTGGTACCTTGGTGCTTTCATACATTAATGGCAAGTTTCCTTGCTTTGAGCGATTGGTTTACATGATTGGCCTTCGACCAAAGGATTCTGTGTGGTGTTCAATATCAACTCATTCATTCACACCATATAGGTTGTACTAGAGTACCTTGAGACCCATTAACATTATCGATGGTTTCTCTCATGTATGTTAATGAATTACATCATTGGCTAGTAATTAGATGGTATCTACCATGTTCCAATTCAGCTCATTTATTCACATGGTTACATTTGTACATTGGTTGGTCGTGTGAATGAGATAAAAGAACCTATATCTAGTCTCATCCATCCGAGCTGCGAATTCAGGAGTAATACAAGATCACAATGTATGATGGCTATGATCATACAGAAAATCATCCAGTCGTGGGTCCACCATCAGTCATCTATGGACATGTCTTTTAGTCATTATACATGTAATGTTAGCTTATGTGTCGACCATGGGTATGCCTCCCTCAACAAAGATATCATGATTTAAATGTATTATAATAGATGATGCTCTCACTGGTTGTTCTTGATCCTAACTTGTCATAAGGTAAAGCTCTTTAGTCATCAGTTGTCATTTCTAACTTTGCGCTTTAGGGGGGAATTTGTTATAGGACATTTTTTTGCATTTGGTCAATAAGCCTTCAAATAGGAGAAATGCACGTACTTTCACATATTTTCATCATTCCTACACAAAGCCCTGAGCATGACTCTACTAAATTCCTAAGTTTCTGCTCTTGACTATTGAATTCAAAATCTTTGAAGGCCTAACACTCCATATCCCTTTAGAGACCAATGTTGACTACTAGGTTGACCCTCTCTACACCTACGTTGATCACAAGAAGGTTTCTCAGTCTTGGAGGTGAGTCAATTCTATAAATTTGGGAAAAATGAAAAGAATCCTGAAGCTTCTTGAGGTTGTTTCAACCATTTACCTTGGAAAAACATTTGAATCCTATTTTATTCCACCTTGGAGAGATCGCCATCTTATCCCTTGAGCTCATCCACCCATCACTTTTGGATCTCAACCCTAGATTGGTAAAGGGATAAGCATTCACGAACTGCCTCACTTATCTATATATTTATAGCCATCCATGGGCAAGGGGTTGGATTTTGCAGGTTGATTCTACCCTCATATTGTTGCTTTGAGAGTCATTATTCCATGCATTAGGGTGAAATAGAGGCTTACTTTGTGGCAAGGAAAGGAAAATTCAACTTGGGGAGATCTTCTACAAGATCAACTCCTATTTTCAGTTGTAATTCTCTCCATTTCTATTAATATGAAGAGTAGATTGTTTTCCTATATATGATGTTATGGTTTAATGCATTTCAATACCATGTTGATCTATTGAATGAATTGATTAGATTATACTACAAATATGTCGTAGATGTTTGGCTTGTATTTATTGATTGTGCAGGTTCTAATTATAGTGATCAGAGCTAGGATTGAAGTGCACTAGTCAAGGACGGCACGAAGCTTGTGACAGATTCTAGGCAGGCCTCATCTCATCATTCAATTACATTAAGGAAGAAATTTAGATCTTTTCTTTCTGCTGTTCTAGGTTAGTCCACTAGGCCTAATGAAGACACTTATAGTCATAGATTATATATGACAATGGTGATATGACAAGAACTCTCCTGGAATTTTTTCATTTAGTTCACAAACAAAGTTTTGAACTCACTTTAGTTGGGTCTAGGAGGTTTGATGTATTTTATGAAATATTATCGCACTTTGTATCTCAGCTGGAAAATTGATGAATATCTAATAGAATAATATTTTTTATGGGTTTCTCCCTTGTCGGATTTTTCTATGGTCTCTAACAAAAATCCTGATGTCCCCTTTGTGTATAATTTTTGTTGTTTTTGTTCCTTTATGTTCTCTTGCAATGTTGTTATTGTCTTTTCTACATAATTTTTAATTATGTTAAGATGTTATGGGGTGAATGTGATATGTAAATTATGAAGAAGTTTAAAATGAAATTATCTACAAGAAAGAAAAATATAGCCTAATAAAATTTAACATAGGTTATACACACACACAGAGGAGTAGAGTGGAATTGTGTCTCTTGATTTAAATTAAATTTCTTGAGCAGTTGCAATTCTATCACCAAATTTCTATACGAAATAATACTAAACCCAGGAAATGGTTTGTAGAATGCTACATAGCATGTGGAAGATACACCTCCAATGATCTTCCTATTTTTACCTTACTATTAGAGGGAAAGACCAGGGGGGAGTTCCTGAAGAGGACAACTCAAGGCTAGGAGGAATGTGGAAGCCTTTGACCTAATTCTGAAATAACACTAGATAAGTACTTTTACCTAGAGGTAAGTAGAGATATGCGACTAAATAAATGTTTACATATTAAATTAGCACTGTGGTTGCAGGATGACAAGAATTAGGAATAGGTGAAAAATTAGAGAAAATTGTTTTGTAGATGAAAGTAGAAGAAAAGTGTAATTGGTGTTCTTAAAAACAATAAAGAAAAATAATGTTTACTATGGTCAATAAAGTTGGATGAAAAGGAACCAAACTCTAGATACCTGTGGTTATATGATAGGAAAAATTAGTAGCAAGAAGCAAAAATTCCATTGAAAAGTTAAAGATTGTTTTAAAAAGAAAACAATGTTGTATTTTCCTTCAATACTACTTACTATATAGTAAGATACTTAGTATTGTAAGGTAAATTTTGGGGCTTTTGAACCTAGGTTGAAACTCTTAAAATACTAAAAGGAAATACCCCCATCAGGGTTTTCATAGAGTTGGTCCTGAGTTGTGGAAAATAGGTCACATGGACTAAATAAGGGTTTTTTGGTTACAGGTAACGATTGAGCCCTAGACTAGAAATAAATTATATAT